>JAJQOW010000058.1:0-187590 GCA_037975125.1 Latrodectus hesperus | reverse complement strand
GATAAATTTTAATTTTAATTCCAATGAGTTGAAGTTATCGAATTGTTACTCGATATGAATGTCGAGTCCAAATCAATTCGACTTCTATTAGGTGCATTTGACTCAAAACGATTTTAAACGACTTCTGGAATCATAGTTATAGATACTTGTAACAATCAATATTTTACGCTCAAAATGTTCATCAAATCAAAAACGGATAGTTTTAACGGATTTTAAGATTAAAGGAGTTTTAACGGATTTTAAGATTAAAAGAGTTTTAACGGATTTAAAGATTAAAGGAGTTTTAAGGATTTCAAGATTAAAGAAGCTTTAACGGATTTCAAGATAACGATGACACAAGAAATGTTGGTAAACCTGACACAAGGGAAATTGGTGAGCCGGAGAACCAGGCCAGAAGACTTGAATCTATCAAAAACATAAGTTAGAAAAGATAACATTTTCAAGAAATTTTGGGAGTAAAGATTTTAAAATTAAAAAACTAATTATTAAGAACAACTGTTATTGTCATGATTTTGAAAACCTGTAGATGTTCAAAAAATTATCATTAAAAAATATTTCTTTATTACAGGTAAAAATCACAAATGGATTTTAATCCCCGACGACATTCAAACATTTGGTTGTAAACTTCGTCTTGTTTGCTGCCGCTCGCATTACGTAGATGAAACGTTATCTAATGTCATGAATATTTTATACTTATGAATATTATAATAAAATGGCGCATTCATAATCTCAACTGGAACAAAAGAAATAACCACTTTATGATTGATAAAATTCGCAAATAGAATAAAATGTTTTAAATTTCTTCGCGATGATGTATATACTATGATTGTCAAAATAGAATTTTTTCATAATTCATATTGTTCTATATCTTTGTGATGTGATAAAAATACAAATTGTCAGATAAACAAGGATATTCGTCAAAAAATCGACAAATCTCGAAATTATCATTGTGGATTATTCAGCAGCTGTGCTACATTTTTTCTAGGCCGTTGGGATAGATTGTCAAGATATTATTTATTTTGAACAATGTTTTTTATGCATTAATATGTTTAATTTATATATATTTATTAATACTTCTATCTAATTTAAGAAACATTTTCACTATATAATACAAAATTATCCAATTATTTTAAATAATAATTTCTTCAAATAATTAAAAACAAAAATCGAACAATAATTGAATTTATATATTAATATTCAATTTATCATTGTCGCATTTTTAGTAAGATTCCATTGTTAATTTAAGTTTTTACTTCCATGGAAAAATCACGCATAGAATTCTTAATTTCTTTTGCATTCTTTATATACTTCGAAATAATCAAAATCATTACTTAATATATAATATTACATTTTATCTTAAATCGACATTAAGACCTTTCCTTTGTTACAAAGAAATTGTAGATATTCTCGGCAAAGCCTCACAATATGAAATATTTAAATAAAATTTATAATCATTTAAAAAGTAAAACGCGTAAGTACTGAATGTCTCATATTAATAATGTAAACTACATGTTACCTATCTTTCTCTCAATCATTAACTATATAAATATATTTTCCAATCACCAAAATATTTAAAATATAACATAGTATTACTACAAATATTGTAGGGGTCAACAAATGTATTTTTGTAAATTTACTAAATATAATTTTTTATCTGATTCATAGGTTTAGAATCTGTATTTAGTAAAAACTGCTTTATAAGTTTCTTCAACTTAGAACCAAAGTAATTTTCTGCATTTTTTGTCTTTATCCCTGTAAAAAAGATCTAAAGCAGCATGACTAAATTTTACTTAATTATATATACTCGGCTTTTTTCTTTATCAGAATAAAACATATCAATTAATTATTTTTAAAAAAAGCATGTAAATAATCTATCATATACTGATTCGACAAATTAAATGTATTTTTAATATTTTATGAGTTATAAAAAGCTATAAATGGTTATTTAGTTGCAAAACATTGCAGCAAGAAATTAAGAAAATATTGGCGAAATAATTTATTCTCTTTAATTGTGAGTAATAATTAATAATCATCAAATAAATTGTTCAAGTAAATTTATATCAGTTAACTTCAATTGGAATATGATTATTTTTTCAATGCGATAAAATATCTAAATTTCGTACTAATTTTAGTTAAAAACCCAACAAACCAATAAAAATTTAAAAATCTAATTTTTAACATAAAAAATATTAAATAAAAAAGCAATTGTTGCTTCATATCAAATATTTTGCGATTGGAATTATGACCTCAGCGAAAGAAATAATAAACAATTGATAACGTTAACAAAGATGAACTAACAATATTAAATGCAAATTAATTTCTAGAAATCAAGCGAGATATAGAAGTTAAAGACAATTTAAAAAGCACGCAAATAGAGAAGTAACTTGATAATAATATGAAGTTCATTCTAAAACCTTTAAGATATATCTAAGTATTTAAGTTATACTTAAGAACTTTTAGAAGTGTTAAAAGTAATATTTGCAAATGTTGAACTTACATCCTAAATAGTATTTTTAGCTCTATCAATCATATCTTTGGAATGAAAATCATGATAACATAAGTTTTTTTTGGATTAAAAAATTTATAAATGAGACACAAAACCAGATTAGGTGAATATGCTATATATTCTCTTTGATAAAAACTATATATACAAATATAGTTTTTGTTCAAGAAATATAATTGCCAATCTCTTGCAGAATGAGATTATTCATTATCCTGAGGGATCACGAGTCCTGTTTATTTGACTACTATTGTGCTTTTGAAGGAAAAAGTATGAGTAACTTTCATCATGACAAGTTATGTCTTCCCCATAGTAGTCTTCGGATCATACTCAAAGAAAAACTACTTTTTGAAGTGCTAGAATGCTTAATATTATTTATGCTTTTCTTTACCAATAGCGATTTAAGAAATAATGTGGTAGCCACAATCTTTTCCGCCTACATCACAATCCCTTTTTCAGGGCGGCGTCGCCCGACGAAAGGGGTTGTGGTGTAAGTAAATTACACGTGTTCTCCGTCTAATTGATCGGAAGACATAAAAAGGCTAATAAGTGTCGGAATTAGTTCATGAAGTTTAAGTACAATCGTCAACTAGAAGTAAACAGTCAAGTAAAGAATACATTAAAAAATCACTCTTTACTCTCAACCAATCCTTTAGTTTTGCGCCCTGAACTCAACTGTGCCCGAGACATTCCAATAAAACGATCTAAATGGAAAATAATGCGGGAATTTTATTTTTCCTTCTTTCTCAGAAAAAAGAGAGTGGAATGTTAAACACATTAGTTTTATAGCTCGAAACAAAAAATTTACTTTTAATCCGCTTAAAAAATACAAACAAATATATATATATTGGAAAGTGATGTTTGAGATTCAATCAATCACTTAATATTTCTTTAATCTTCATTGATGAATGCTTCGCAGGTAATCTACTACACTCTTATTTAAAAAAAAGTTTGACATGCCCAAATAAGGTATTTTTATGATACAAAAATATAAAAGTAATTACAATTTATTTTATAAATGTACGTTTACACATTGTTATAAAGTATTATAAATTAATAAATTATTATTTATTAATTTATAATACTTTATAACAATATAAAATATAAAAACATACCGAATTGGCTTCTAAAATAGTTTATAAAATTCTGTTGATAAAAAACATATTAATAATCAAAACAAGTGATAAATATTTTTTTTTTTAATTTCTCTAATGTAATATTCGAAACAATTCTTGTTTTAGAGACATTATGTGTGTGCTTAGCATAACAAACACGATAATTCTTAATAGTTAATTTATATTTTTCTTACCAAGTGAAAGAATGTAGTTACAAGTTTTTGTTGTGAAAGTTTTTTGTGTTAATTAAAATAAGGTCTTTCATATCAAGAGCTTGTTACGATAGGCTGAATTAATTCACTTGTAAGGTATTTTCCTAGATTAAATGGGAAGCTCTAGAATATAAAGTCTATAAATTTTCTGCAATGCTTCTCTGAAGTGTAATGCAAATTACATGTCTTACGTTTTGCTCCCTTTTATGAGATAATAAAACCAACAGTAGAAAAAGCTAAATGGTTTTAGTGAAGGTAATTTGAAATTCCTGTACATAATTTCATTATATTTAAATTTCTCAAATTAAGAAAACAAAATTCTAAATAATATTTCCTTAAATAATTTTCTTTTTCCATATGATTATTGCTTTATAGGAAATTCTTAGACATCATTCTGTTTTATTCTTGTGTGATGTTTTGTAAAACCTTATCATTTTTATGAAATATTTTAGAGAATTACCATGTAAAATTTAATAGTTCTAATTAACAATCAAATACGTATCAACTTTTTTAAAGTTATATTATGAAAATCCAGATATATTAGCATTTTCCTTGAAAACAATTTGTATTCTGAATTGATATTAAATATTTTACATGGAAAATAATATATGATTTTTTATTCTTCCTTATTTCTCAGAATAAAAACTAGAGATTTAAGAACTAATAACTAGAGAATTCTTTAACTAAATAAAAATTTTACTAAACATTGTAATCTTTAGATCATTGAAATCAGCTATGCATACGCGAATTTTAAAGGCTTACATTTTAGTTTATAAAAGCCGGATTTCAGAGAAATTACTTGAGTAAAATTAATTATTGTTGTAGTTGTTGTTACTCTAGCATATTGAATAATTATCCCGTCACATGAGCTAAAATATTGTAAACTGACAAAAAATCAAAAAGCATAAGTAAGCTTTCCCACGTCGCCCCATAACATTCTAATATAATAACATTATTGATTATTATTATAATTTGTGATAACAAATTTAATAAAATTGTCATTGTACTTAACAATATTCAAATTACTATAATAATATAACAACACAATTATTAATTTTATTAATTAGCTTATTAAACACTAATAGATCAGCTTGGAAAGAAATACAATTGTTAAGGCTCTTAATTTGATTGAACATTCTTAAATCATCAGAAAAAAGGAAAATTTTAATTTAATTACTAAAAATATAAAGCAGATATAAAAACTAATAGGATATTTTTTATGGATTTACCCCAATTCCTTATATTCCTACTATTTCCTAATACGGCAATTATAAAAGTCAGGTATGTCACAAAAATGCCTCTATTGAAGCGATTGCATTTTTCATTTATGAATTATTTAATGGATCATTTGAATTTTTGATTTACTGTACTAAAACATTTAGCTTTTTTTAATTCTTGAATGCAATGGAATTTCAGAAATTTTCGCAAAACATGTACTGACTTTTATTTCAAGATTTAAAATCCATTTAGTAAAAGCTCTTTAATTTATTTGGTCTCACGAATAAAAGATGATTAAATTTATTTTACGAAAAAATGCATTTGATGAAAAATATCCCACCTCCACATGTTATTAAATTATTTGGAAAATTTATATCGATCAGTCTTTCAAATCCACATTTTGTTTTCAGAAAACTCATTTTCTTCCCAGGTAAAATTAGTTTTTATTTCTTCACGTAAAATAAATATTTTGAAAATACACATCCAAAGCGAATATTTCTTCCTTATTATGCCATAATTGGATAAATAAATATTCATTTTATTAAGGTAAAAATAATCCATTTATAAATTGATGATTCAAAACGTGACAATAGTAATTCAAGTGAATACATATTAAAAAAGTATTCATACAACATGCATTAATTATTTATTAGTGTGAACTAGTCCAGTGTGTTGAAACTGGACTAGTTCACTTTCTGGTCTTCAGTTTATTAGATCTTGAATTCAAATTCCAGAGGGAGGTTTAGGATTCGTGTGCGAGACAAGAAAACTAATTCACACTGCAAGGAAAAAGAAGTAAAACAGAAAACTAAATTGCTGTTTATATGAAATGTAAATTATATTTTGATACCGCTTTATGTGTTTTTTTACAAAGTTAAATATTTCATAAATTAACTGTAAAATAAAACATTTTAAAATTATAACTTAGTTAACGAAAAATTAAAAATCTCGATATGAAATATAAAATTTCAGCGTATAATTCATCAATTAAAGACAATTCTTCGATATATAAATGAAATAAAGGAGATTTAAAAAGACTGGGAATTAACAATAAATACTATAAATTCAAGCATCACTTCTAATGTTAATGTAATTAATTATTTGCAAAATTTAATTTATAAAAATAAAATGCAGAAAGAGATAAAATTCATGTGACAAAACATTTGTCAATAAAGTGCAATTTAATAATAATTTTTCGACTTTAGCAGCCTTTTCTTAATATACCAATATTATAAGAAGCTCTGAACTGCAATCTCCAATTTATGAATGCGCGCATTACCCTCGCTGAAACTCTTATAATAACTATATCAGTATCTTTCATCACCCGATACTTTAACTAATTAATTGGAAAAACATAATACACTGCTTTCTCCTAACAGTTAATCACAGAGAGCGGTTTTTTCAGTTTCTGAAATAATATTAAAATTTAAGAAAACTGAGAATCTCTAGATTAAATACAAAATGCAAATATGAATCAACCAATTATAATTGGCTGTCAAAACGATCTATTGATGCATTCATTGAAGGTAAATATTCTAAAAAATTGTGAAACATTTATACCTTTCTTAGGAAAATTTACAATGGTATTTATAAGCTTAGAAAGAATTAATTATAGTGAAATTATTTTCGTTGCAAAAACATAATTACCTGGGTAAAAGTTATTTAATATCTATCCTTTTTATTTGATTTTATTAATACTTTATGGCTAAATGAAAAGATGGATTTATTTCAGATTTTATTGTTAATACTTAAAATGATAAGCCTTTAATATTCAATATTTTTATAATATTATTAAGTGTTATTACTGTTAATATTTTAATTATAATTATTTAATTAATGGAATGCATTAATTTTGTGAGGTTTACTGGTGCAAGGTCCAGTATTGGACATTTCTACACCGTACACTATTTAAAACTAAATGTAAAAACTGTGGTAAAAGACTAGTCAAATGTATAAGATGGAATATGGAATGCGTTAAACATAACCAATTCAGAAAATTTTCATTTTCTAATCATATATGTAATTTTTTCTTTCCCTTTCAACCTAAAACTTTTTTATAAATATTAGTTTTTAAACCTGTTTTATAAATCAATTTGTTACAGAATGAGAGTAATAGAAAATTTTATACACAAAAAATGCTGGAATAATTTTTTTTAATTTATTAAAAAAAGAAATCTTTTATTCAAATTTCTGTTCACTTTGTGCAGTAATTAGGCTTGTTTTGATCAACAATGGTAATTCTTCAAAACAAAGTTTGAAAAATTCAAAATATTTATTCAAGGTATTTGAAAAATTTTAAAATCCAATGTTGATAAAATATTTTTGGGAAAATATTTTATCAACATTGGATTTTTTAATACAAAATATTTTTGGGAAAATATTTGGACCAAAATTTAACTAGCAACAGCAATGAAATTAAGATTGAAAATATATAAGCCAAACTAGATCTAATTAACAGTTATTTCTTATCCTATTAATTTCGCAAATTTTCATTATGAATGTTTATTTTTATGCACAAAATAAATTATTTATATATTAGCTAAATGTTGTAGCATACACACTCATTAGCAGTCAAAACTTAATAACGCGCGCAGATATTATTTTTAACCACAACTATAAGCAACAGAACTTCAGTAACAGCAAATTACATGATTGCAAGATGTATTTTATCACAAAAACTGCACAAATTTCGTATTCTCGCAGTTTCATCACGGGCGGTGGAGATAAGGTGTTTCAAGTAATCAACTTGGATAATAAGTTCACGTTTGATGGGAAAATCTAAGGAAAAAATTTAAATTTTGAATTTAGACAATTTAACGTGGCAATATTACATAATTTCTTAGTACAACTTGTTATATTTGGACTTAGCACCATAAAACCCAACCAACCAACTTAGATCATTTCATTCATAAAAAGAAAATCAAAAGCTCCTAATTTCAATTAGTCTATTGATAATCTCTCCGGCGTCAACTGACCGAGTTGGCAGCCGAATGGTTAGCGCTATTGTCTTCGGTTCAACAGTTCGTGGGTTCGAATCCCACCTTGGGCGTGGGTGTTTGTAGTCCACTTTAAACCGTAGGTCCCGGTCTAATTAACCCTCGTGTGCAAAAAAGGACCGTTCTGTGATAAAAAACCAAACCGGCGTCAACTGTAGATTATTGTAATCTTTACACTTAGAGTAAAGCCTAATATATTTTTAGCAAATTTCCAGACCAAAGAAAATCTCCATATTAAATAAGTTTATCAATAAAAAAGTAAAGATACAAAAGTCAGCACGAAATTATCTTATATAACTAAATTTTGGATACTTTTATGAATGAATGGTCAATTATTTTAACTTCATTAATGTCATTATAAGGCAGCTTTCACTAGTATTAGGATACAATTAATTTTAGGATTTAAACAATCTAAAACAATTTATATTAATCACTGTCTGAAGAATTGAAACATGTTCATTTATAATAGTTAAGCAAAAAAATTTTTTTAATTGAACTTTGTGTAATAAAATAGTTTTACTGATTAAGGTAAAAACTGATAACACTGATTCGAACAATGAAAGTAAGTAAATAGAAAAAATACGATAATAAAATTCGTGTAAAATCTAACATTAATTTACCTTAGATCGGAAAAGTTGACAAGTGAATAAGTCGGTTTGTTTGTAATAAATTTTTATTCTCGTTAAACATTCGAAGGAAAAAATATAAAACATGCAGTATAGAAATATTTATTTTTATGTGTGCTAATATATATAAGTGTAAAAATTATTGAAAATTAAACAGTTCGTGAAATGTATGTTAAGTGGAATGAATTTATTATAAAAGAAATTGTCATTTAAAATCCTTGAATATCTACATAAATCATGAAATTAGTTTTTATCACAAGAATTAAATTTGTCTTATAAATAAAAAATATACATATTTGCATGCAAAATCTGAAATTCATTTTTGTATTACTTACAAAATATAAATATTATAAGTAAAAGCAATCATTCTCTTATATAAAAGAATAGATAAAAAAAATTGAACCTTTAAAAAATTTTGATTAAAATTAGATCAGATGATCAAAAAATTGCCTCTTTATTTCAAAATATTTTTCAAAATAGAATACTATTGATTTGAAATTATTTTTATTATCTTACGGGCTCGTATTTATAAACATTAAAAATGATAACCCATAATATTTGATTGAAAAGTTTTAGTGTCTATATCTAAAACAATTCAACCCCTAGAGAGTATAAAATTTTTAGCAATTATAAAAAATAAATAAATTTATTTTAAAAATCAATAAAGTTAATCATTATTTAAATTTAGGAAATTCATTTAAAACTGATAAGAAACTCAAAATATTCAAAAATATAATAAATGTGATGCGATAGTGAGAATTTGTAATTCATTAACTATTTATGTTGCAGGACATTTTATGTTCCCTAAAAGTCTTATTTAAATTTTATTCTTAAAATTTATTTTTAGTTAATTTCTGATTCATTTCTTAATTTAAAATGTATAGATATGCTATGATCTTGAATGATATGGATGCATCCAACAGAGAATAAAGCGAATCACCAAATTTTCGATGCTTTCTTACAGATAGTTTCCTTAAAAGGGAAACAAAAATAAGACTTTATCAGTAGTGCAAAAAAAATGCAAATTTTTTATCACATTTAACTCCTTTGCTTCCATTTATTACTTTAAGCGATTTTGTATACAATAGGATTAAGGGACTGTTGTCATAGCAACATTACCTTTTTTTTCTATTACCCTCCCATTCTCTTTTTGGAAGGAATACAAATAAAAAAGAGTCAATGAGATGCAATAAAAAGGTCCCTGTTGCGTTAACATTCTTTTGGACACTACCAATTGGGAAACAGTGAGAATTAGTGTTTTTTTTTTTTTTTTTTTCTGTAATGTACATTAATCAACTTACATCATCCAAAATATTTGCATATTATTTTTCGACCTATTAAGGATAAACATCTATAAATTTTAAGAAAAATAAAGAATTATTCAAGGAAAAATTAATTCAAAGAAAAAATTAAATGCATATTTTCATACGAATCTATCAATTAGAGACTAGCAAATAAATTATATAAGGCATATTAATTACTCAATAGTTGTGCTCAAGAGATCATTTTAGCAAACATTAAGTCATTTTTTCTCTGTATATTATTACCTTAACAAAATTCGTAAAATATGTTTATGAATGTAGATGACTATATGATTATATAAATATAGTTATCTAACATTCAAGCATATAACAAGGTGTAAAAATGGTTATAAGAAAATTTTGTGTTGTAAGTTAATTTAGAAAAATAATTTTTGACAAATACCTTTAATATTACGTTCTTACAATTTCATCAATATATTCAAGTAGGATTGATTGAAAAAATATGAAAACTCCTGAGAATTTTAAAATGTATAAAAATATAAATATAAATATATACATATACGTTTGTATTCGTTAAGTTAGTTTTAACACCATGTAAGAATTATAAGAATAAAGTGAGAGAGAAGTTGTACACAAACTACTTGTTTTGATGAAAATAAATTTTCATATCAAAAAAGCAATACTAAGCATTCGAAATCAATATTTTATGTAGTTATATCGCATTGCAACTAAGTGTTGGTACAGGAAGTCACAGATTCTGAATGTGTGCCTGAAGAAAAGCACTTTACATATTGTTTGTATATGTGCCAGAAATTCACTTATAGAAACCATAGGACGAAGATTTGGAATGAGAGGTGACCAGTTCCTCACAATTAGGCGACTAGCAAATTAACAAGCCTTACAAGAATCGGTTGTGCTGAAAAGACATTTTAAATATTCTTTGCAACATCCAATTGGATATTATCCCTTCGTTGAATATACGTCAGTTTACATTAAATAAAAATTTTAGTTCACTCACGCCATTATTTCATAATGTTCAATTTTTGTTGCAAGCAGAAGTAAGTATGCATATATGTGTGTCTATCCATGTGTGTGTGGTCAGACAATATTTCTAATCTAATATTATGTCAATTTAATAAAGTTTAAAAAAAGTTTAATGATTTGTTCATTGAAAATAGCTACCTTGTATATGCTGCAAATGGATGAGAAATTTCAGAGTATTTATAATTTTAACAGTTATCGTAATTTATCATAAAAATACAGTAGACGCTTGAAATAGTTCTTAAATATCAAAAGTTTATAAAATAGAAAAATAACCTATTAATCTTGAAGTATTTCTTTAAAAATAAATTACTATTAGAAAGAAATATTTAGTATGTATTGTATAAAAATATGCAAAATAAAATAAATAATTAAAAACAATCCTAATTTTTATTTTATTGAGATAAAATTAGTTAAAGCAATCATTTACTTTCTTCTATTTAAAAAACATTTTTAAGTATTTCACTACTTTTCTTAATATGTACCTTAATTTTATTAGCTATCCATCTATTTGTTTTGCAGATGGTCACTTCTTTCACATTTGATATCTTAAAGTTCTTTTTCATTCTCATTTATTACGTTATTAGTCATTTAATAATTCTTGCTTACAAATTACATCCGAATCCAAATTCAAAAAGGCATGCAGTGAAATTTCAGGAAGCTGGTTTCTTTGTCGAAGCTCATGAATGAAAAACTTATCTTCATTCAAGTCCTTGCTGCACCAGCATGTTTTCCTGTATCCAATCCAGATTTGGGCTCCACGAGTTAAGTGGAAGGAGTTGAGTAGGTCTTCGTAATTTAAAAGCAGGGATCAAGCAAGCCCCTAATTCTTGACTTGCCACCCCCAGGTATATTATTTCACTTGGAAGACATTACCCCCATGATTTATTCAACAGGCCTCATCTATCTTTAGCAAACATGATGTATCTTCGGTTAAATTGTGATTTGAACTTTCTACTACTTCCCGATAATGAGAACGATGCCCTAACCGACCAGGCCACTGCCACTTTTTCACTAAAGTCATAAGATAATTTTTTTGGTCTTTCTTCAATTTCAATGGTTTATTTAATAACATACGCTGGTCAAAATGAATCAGAAATCTTTTTTTCTGCATCATTCCAAGCATACATGCACAGGAGCATTGTGCCTAGACATTCGCATTCATAGGATGATTTCAAAGCATGATCACTCCTTCTAGATGTATCCTACGATATTTTCACTTTACGCTATTTATTACACTCAAATGTAAGCAAAGCCGGAAATTAGATAAGGCTTGAGAAATTCCACACGAGCTGCTTCAAAAAATCTGGGATGAATGTTATTTAAGGCTAGTGCCTATAAATAGCTTGGTAAACTGACAAATCACATTAGGATTTATAAAAAAATTTCATTTAATTACCATTTTAAACAATTTTTAATCCATAATTGACATTAATTTTTATTCATTACATTTAATAATTAATTTTGCAGTTATATATGAAACTAACCACAAAATTCAGACTCTAATAATAATGTTAATCCAAGTTTCTCAATCATAAAATAACAAAAATTAATAAAATATAATATCAGATGAAATATAATATATCAATAATAATATTAGGGGTGATAAAAAATGAATGCAAACAAAAAATGCATGAAAGGGAGTTTGAAAGACTTCGAAAATTTATTTCGTTAATATGAATCAAAATTATCATTGCGTCTGTGGGATCCTGTTAGGAACCAACATTTCATAAAATCGAACGTCTACTGTAATTAAAATAAATATTTTAATGAACAGGTGAAGAAAGTTTTGTACTGGTAGGACTTTTTTGTCGATAAAACAATAACAAATATTTATTTAAACTCTATCGCTCGACGCTGAAATGACTGTACTGCTACAATTACAAATATGGATCAAAATTTTCAGAGTAAAACAAAAGCGTAGGAGGTTGCCATAGTTGGCGCACTTTATCGTATGACGAACAGTTTTTCAAAGCGATAACATCCCGGCCCCCGTGAAATAGTTAAAATTCAATAACCAATCAAACAATAGCAAATAATACTCATAATTAAGACACAGATTCAAAGTACTAAATGGTAAGAAAAATTATAATAATGCAATTAAACAAAAACAGTTTAAATTTATTTTGAAATTATGTTTTAATAAGCTTTCTTTTTATTTACTTCAAAAGGTTAACACGTTTGCCATCAACAAAATGACTTTTTTTTTCATTACTACATTACTTTTTCTAATTTTTTGAGAATATCATAGAATTTTTGAAGTATGAATGATATTTTAATTGTGTGTGTGTGTATTAACAGTTATTAATATATCTTCATTATGAAATTTCCTTAACCATGAAACTTATAATTTGTGCATATAAAATTATTGTTTTTAACAATAATCTTAATTTTTTCTCATTAAATGACAATATATTAAATTATTAGATTAAATTGTTTGTTTTGATTAGTTGTTTTCAAGTATTCATGTTAATATCTGAGCATTATAGAAAGTCTGATATTAATTTTTATTTATTATTCTGATTGTGTGGTTTTGTTTCATTTGGTGGTGAGGCGTCAGTAACCTTTGAAAAATGTTTTAAGAGCAAGGGATCATGGACCCCCCTCACCATGTTGCTCCTGCTTTTTTAAGTGGGGAGCTCCACTGCATATTTTTTTAAAGTGACATGCTACACTTAAAACAATTTTCCGACTATTCCTTACCGATTTCCCATTCAGGGTCATTGGATTCAATGAATCTGACCTAATCATTATCAGACAATTGAATACTATCTACCTTAGGTCTTTTGGCCTTTGGCATTAGGTGCTCAATATCCTCAGATTCAGGGGTCGAAATCACCAATTCTACCTTTTTAACCCTTCTTTTTTAATGCCATTTTTATATCCTATAAAGAAAAAGAAAAAGTATATAGTAAAAAATAGCATTGTAATCAACAGAAGTTACAGAAATATTGTTAAATTAATGCAACTTTTACCAGGATAAACAGCAACAATGTCTTTTAAAAACTGTTGTACCTGTTCATCATAACTTAATTTATTAAGTCTCATCCGTCGATAGAAATGTAAAGCTATGTATTCATTTACCAGATCTTCTACAAAATAAAAATTAGTGTTAAGTTCTGAGAAAAGTACATGTTTAAAATATCAGCATAATTAATATTCGCATACTTCTTCGGCTTTTCAATGCATCTTTTAAATACCGGTTCTCATTTTCTAACGGGTTTATAGTATTTTGGGGATCATCTTTCCCTACAAATTCATCTTTAGACTGATTAGTACGCTTGTGTACGGCGTTATTAAAAAGGGCTGTTATCCCCTTGCATTGCGCCGTCTCATCACTGCATATGATTGAAGTATCTGGATGACAGTACCTAAATTGAAAAATATTATATTTGGTTTCGTATCACAAATAAGTTATAATATATTTTAACTGCATGCTAATTTCTAAATAAAATTTTGCAGAAGTTATTTACTTTTTAACAAGAGGCCATAAATCCTTCTTACTCTTACCCCCAGTAACAAAAAACAAACCCTATTTATCTTCCCGACAATACATTCCTAAAAGAAACGAATTTACTTATTTAATATTTTTATGATGATGAACAGAATTAGCAATAAGTTTTGTTCATCGCGCAGAAGTAATTAGATATTCATATATTATCTACAATAAATAAATCCATCCTTACCAAAAACAGTTGTTGTTTGGTTAGAAGTAATTTTGCCCCTATTATATTTCCTCCTTGTGAGGAAAGTCTCATCAATCATAATTGTTTCTTAACTCTGAACGATTTTGAGTATTATAATACAAAATAATTATTTACATATAATAATATAACCAGCTTATTGACAGTTAAATTTTAAGATTTTATCAGAAAATTAAACAAATATAAAAAATAAAAATAAAAGGATTACAAATCTTATAAGAAATTCTTATATATAAATAAAATGTTAACTTATACCTGCACCACCAAGTTGCCGATAATTATGACTAGCATGTATTTCTACCACTTTTCGGCAAAAACCATACCAGCCTCACACAGTTTTTGATGAGATGCTGGGTTGGGCCCTATATTTCCTCCACTTATTCAAATGACCAATACAATGACTTAGTTTTTGCTTCCAAACAAAAGAAATTATGATAAACAGAATATCCTGGCCTGCTAACTTCACATTGTACACCAAAGTATTCTCTGCTGGGTTAATATAACCAAAACATTTCTGTGTATTTCTTTTTTCGCATAACCATCTAAATCCAGTGACATGAAATGAAGAAGTTATAGCTCGCAAGTTTGATTCCCATTTCGGACATTTAGGAGCAACATCAGTCCTCTTAGGTAAAATACCTAAATCTTGCATTATCTCCTTAACTTTATCTTCATTTCCAACAACAAGAAATAAAGTTACAAACGACTAAATTCGTGCGCAATGGATGCATTTTTAAAGTAAGAAAATCGCTTTATAAAATTAGCAGAAAAATCCTAATATAATTATGAACGAAATATCTTAGAACAAGAAAAACGCTGCTAAATATACTACGTCCACTCACATGTCATAATGATGTTTATATCTCCATCTTATATTTCACCCAATCACATTTTTCCCGGGTAACAATAGCTCCATCTACAGCTCATCGTAGCTGGGTTACCATGCTGTGACTGTAATCGCTTAGATTTGGCGAAGAAGGTGATGGAATGCGTCATTTGGCGGAGGCAATACGAATACCCGTATATCCCCAATTTTTGCACAGCAAAAACTATAGCGACACATTCTTTCTCGGTAGTGCTGTATTTTTGTTCCGTAGGGGAAAATTTCTTACTTAAATACATAATAGGATATTCTTCGTTTCCAATCACTTGAGACATCACAACTCCAATTCCAATATTTGAAGCGTCACACTGAATAATAAATTGTTGTGTAAAGTCAGGGCTGTACAAAACGGGTTTATTAGAAAGCTTTTCTTTCAATTCATCGAAGGCACTTTGGCAAGAGCTATTCCAATCGATAGTTGATTTTCTATTCTTGCCCTTTAACAGGTTGGTTAGAGGAGCTGCTACGACAGAAAAGTTAAAAATGTATCTTCGATAATAACCAGCTAACCCTAAAAAGGCACACACTTGAGTTTTATTTACAGTAATAGGAAAATCTTTGATAGCTTGAACTTTTAATTCGCCAGGTGTTCTTCGCCCTTGTTCTACCAAATGTCCAAGGTATTTACCACAAGCTTGGGCAAATTGGCACTTCGATGGTTTTATGTGCAACTTCGCCACATTTGGCTTAATAAAAATGTCCTCTAGATGTTTTAAATGATCATCTCAGTTTTCGGAAAATATAGCCACATCATCCAAATAAGGGATTGCATATTCTTCACATCCTTTTAATATACTAGCCATAAGTCGACTGAAATCATATGGTGCATTTTTCAATCCAAATGGAAGGCGCAAAGGTCTGTATGTTCCAAAACAATTCACGAACGCTGCATATCTTTGTGCATTTTTACTCAAAGGTATCTGTCAGTAACTTCTGGTTAAATCCAGAACTGTAATGCATTTCGCAACAGATCCTTTTTCTATCAACTCTTCTATATTAGACAGTGGGAAAAACTTTATTCTGGTCACTGTTTATTCGTCGATAATCGATGCAAGGTCTTGCTTCCTTTCCAGGAGATTCTACCAAGATAAGAGGAGATGTAAACTCAGATACTTCTGGCTCTATCACTTTTAGCTTCAAAATTTTTTCTATTTCGGCTTTCAAAATTTCAGACTGTCTCTGTGAAAATCTATAAGGTTTGGCACAGATAGGTCTGTAAGAATCTAGTTCAATGTCATGTTCAGTCAGATCGGTACAACCAGGCTTATTTGAAAAAATGTTAGAGTAGTTTGTAATCAGTTCCCAAAGTTCACCGATTTGAATTTCAGATAATTGTGTATCTGATTGTATTGACTGCCACACTTCCTTTAAATCCGAATCTGGAGATTCTAATTCAAGCTTAGAATTTCATCGTCCTCTTTGTTATTGTTTTCCTCCAAAGACATCAAATTAACATTTTCTTCTCTCTGAATATACGGCTTTAGCATATTCACATGGTAAACTTGGCTTTTGTCACTGTTCGGAAAATGAACAACGTAATTTGTCTCTGAAAGTTGTTTAAAGATTTCCCCTTGACCAACCCAATTCACGGACAGTTTATTTGGTTTTGATGGGGCCACACAAGAATTAGATCGTCAATTTTAAATTGTCGCTTTTCAGCGTTTCTTTCATACCACATTTTCTGTTTTTCTTTTGCTGTTTCCATACTTTCTAGAACATTTTCTTCTTCAGTTTGCTCTGTTAAGTTCTCATATAATAGCCTCATTGGAGTCCTCAAGTTCCGGCCATGAACAAGCTCAGCTGGGCTATAACCCGTACTATCGTGCGTCACTGTTCTCAACGCAGAGTGCATGTGGTAAAACTTTCTCCCAGTTTTCTCCAGATTCTAGACAAAGAACTCGGAGTATTCGCTTCAAAGTTCGATGCATCCTTTCCACCGGATTGTTTTGAGAATGTCGGACAGAACTTCTCACAACTCGCACTCCAAACTTTTCTAAAAACTCTGACGTAAGTACACTCACAAAAGACGTCCCTTGGTCAGTTTGTAGTTCTCTAGGGAAACCAAGACGACTAAAAATCTGTAGTAGTGCATCTACAATAGTAGTAGAACATAAATTCGGAGTGGGAATAGTAACTGGATATTTTGATGACATGCATATCACAGTTATTATATACTTGTTCCCTAAAATGCTGACAGGCAACGGTCCACAATCATCGACGTTCAACTTAGTAAATATTTCAGAAATAACGGGAACGATTTTCAGTGGTGCCTTTTTCTTGTCTCAAGGCTTTCCAATTCGTTGACAGTGGCCACAAGATCGGACGAAATTTTCAACGTCATTATAACAATTTGGCTAATAAAAAGTCTTATAAAGAGCATCTTTAGTTTTACTTAAGCCTTAATGAGCAGCGATATCTGCGTGACAAAACGTTTTTAATTGCCCACGAAATTTTTCTGGAACAACCAGCAATTTTCTCTCAGTTCCATTTTTATCTTTTTTCTTATAGAAAAGCATATTATTTTCTAAGAAATACTTGTTCGATTTTAAAGTAGGCTTTCGTGCTTTTGCAATAAGTGGTTTTAATTCTTCACTGTTTTGTTGCTCTTTGATGAAATCTTTTGTTGAAATTTTTATGAGATCTTTCACTGTTAATTCTTCAACCATAGGTATGGTTTCTTCGTCGTTATCTTCAGACATACTTTTGTTTAAATATTCTTCCTTTCAATCGATGGATTGGTGTTTTTCCATTCTTTCAGCTCAGAAAGTTTCTTTTGGGCTCTTGTTTGTACCGCATTCCTCATGTGCACTTGAATATCTTTTTTGGTTTTGCAATCTTTAAATTACATAGCTGTTTTATTTCCCAACAAATATCTACCTTTATCTATTGAATCTCTGATAACAGCAGCTTTAGTCATTATGTGTCCCATTTCACATTCAAGTTCAACTTCTACAAGAGGTAAGCAAGTCAAAGTCTCTTCCAATGGCGTTCTCAACCAGACCTTTTCATTCGTATACATGTGTGGTTTCACATATTTGTTGCAGATCAGATCAAAAGTAGCACCAGTATCTCGCAAAATCTTCATTTCTACTCCGTTTACTTTACCTACACTGGTATATCGAGCCATCAATTCATCAATAGTTTTATCAGTCATAACATGGGAAATAGATTCTGTAGTTTTCTTTAGTTTATCGCACTGTGGGCGAAGATGATTGCTTGTGCCACATTCATAGCAACGCAGAGTTTTTCTTTTATCAAAATCCTTTTCTTTCTGTTTATCTTGAGATGTTTCAGATTTTATTTGGAATCTATGTTTGAAATCTTTCACATTTTCTTTAGGCTTGTGATTCCAATTTTGGTTTTGAAAGTTGGGAAAATTTCTTCTGGGTACTTCTTTCTTCTTAAAACTTTCTCTTATTCTTTCATAATCGTCTAACTTTTCAGCCAATTCATAGAGACTTGTGAATTTTAGCCAATCTTCGAGGAAATGATCTCTTACTTCTGCAGGCACTCGAAACTTTGACAACTTCGTAACCATCAGATCTTTGAGTTGCTGAAAGGTCTCAATCTTTAATTCAGAAATCCATTCAGTAAAATAACTAAGGAGTTCTTGGGCATATAGTTTCTCCAAAATTTGTCCGAATTTTGAAGTGATGCTTCATTCACATTAAATTGTGATTTCGGTAGAAGTATTGCTTCAATTTTTCACTATTCAACTTACATCTTTTCAAAATCAGACTTTTGACAAAATCACATCACTAGGCTGTTCTCTAGCTAACATATTAGATAATTCAATTGGTAAAACAGCTAACAGGTATGCAACCCAATCTTTCTTCGGCACCTGAGCCATTTCAGCTCGTCTTTCGAAATTTATTAATTATAGACTCATTTCGTCATGATTTTCATCATACTTTGGGATAATGTGTGTTAGCGGAATTTTAGGAATAAACTCTACTCTGGCCTCCGATTCAGTTTTCTGACTAAGTACTCTTTGTGACAGTTTTAACCTTTTCATTTCTAGTTCGTGTTGTCGAGCTTCACGAGCCATTCGTTCCTCTCTCTCTTTTTCCTCTATTCGTTTTCTATCTTCAATAATTCTATCCAAGATACGTTTTACTTCTTCCTCATGGTACATATCACTACTTAAAATTAAAGTTTTAATTTCAGGAATTGCTTTTATTTGAGGCATTTGCTTCCAGTCCTAGCTCTTCATATATCTGCAACAATTAAGTTTTCCTAGCTTAAGCTAAATAGGCCATTTTTAAAATTAGGTCAACAAAATCAGAACACTTTACTAAAGTATTAAAGAGAATAGAGCTTACAAATATATAGGACTAGCTAACTAATTATTTAGAAGAAAAAAACCAATCTTTACAGAACTTTAGATATCTATATCAATAATAAACCATACTTTATAAAACAATTTGTAGAATTTTCAAATAAAAATTCTTATTCTAAGTATTTTTTACTAAAATATAATCTAGTATCAGATTCTTCTTAGAATTTAATTTTTATAATGAAAACATTTCAGAAAAGAGAAACATATATATATATATATATATATATATATATATATATATATATATATATATATATATAACTTATTATTATTTTCTTCTACCAAACATCAATAATTATTCAACACAATTTCGATTACATAAAGGTTATTTAATACACCAACAATCAATTATAACAAAGCAATTAAATATATACGTTTATAGAAGTACTCAATATTCTTATTTTTTTTAAGTAGGGGTAAGTGAGTGCCATAAAAATAGTATTCCTAACCCAAAATTTAATTCAAAATATGAATTATGAATATATTTCCGTATTTTATTTTCCCAAATTTTAACACAAAAACTGAAATTAAATTAAAATACCAAGGCACTACAGATAGAAAAGGTACTCACCCATATTTTTCATCAGTTTTATTGGTAATCCTTTAAGATTCCTGTTAGAATTCACAAAGCTCTAGATTTTTCGTAATCCGGAAAGCTGCCACCAATCTTCACGTATGTTCTGACACTGAATTAAATTTCCACAGTGAATTTATCACACAACATATTAGCAATTAATTTTTTTATTATCATCTGTGATTGCACATAACATAACATTAATTTACCGGAACATTTTGTAATAGGAAAAACAACATTCTCAACATGGCCTTTCTAAATCACTTTCGAATCCAGCCGAACAGCCCGCTATTCTTTTTCTTTTTTCAAAAAAAACTCGTGTTGCTGTCTCCACAGCGCCATCTCGATTCGTCGAAAGCATTACAGAACTTACTTAGTACCTCATCCGGATGGTTTATTAATCTATGCAATTGTTTAAATTCTGACTGGGCACCCAAAAATTTTTTTTCATTGCATGACAAGTGTAGGTTTCGGAAACGTTGCTGCTGAAACAGATACCGAAAAGTTCTTTACTATCTGCATGGTGATCATAGGAGGTAAGTTCTTCATTTCAAGGGTATTTTCTATTATTTTCGCGGGAAAGAGTCTTAAAAATTACTTCACTATAATGTTCAAGAATATCTCAATTTATTTAAGCTGCTCGGATTATTTTTGGCAAGAAAAAATATTTCAAACCAAACTTTGTAATTCTTGATTATTAAGAAATATAACTCTAATTTCAATTATACTGTACTAATTTTGAATGTCTTTCAGAGCAATATGGTGTGAACTGTTTATTTTCAATATGAGCTTTATTTTGATCGTTGGTTTTTTTATAGTAATTATATTTGTAATTCAATTTATTAAATTACGATAATTTCCCAGTTTTGCATTTTATAGCATATTATATTGTTCTACTATTTCTTGATGTATTTGATCGACTCTGTTTCTTGATGATTTCTTGATTGATATCTACTGTTTCTTGATGTATTTAATTGGTGTGACTAATTGCTTTCAACATATTAATACGAGTTGATTCTCAACTGTTCTCTCTTCACATATTATTTAAATATTATCTTTAAATCGTGAGACTAAAAATTCGTTAAAAATGCGTCTGAAACTAACAACTCTTAGATTTTCTATTACAATATTTTAAAATGAAAGCTTTTTAAATATTGTTTTTATTTAATATAAAAATGTTTTCTGCCAGATTTATGTTTTTTAAACATATTTCCTCTATTCATACATTTTTTTAAATTATTTTCAGCTTTTTCGTGCAACTAAGATAATTTTCTCTTCTCACGATAATGAATTAACCTTTTTGTTTGATATTCATGATTATAGTCAATTTGTTTCATACATCCAATTTTAGTTTTCTAAGTTTAATAATAATTATAAACAATTAATTTTTTGGCAGTAAAACTTCAGTGTAACTTTTGAATTCTTAATTCTTTCATAATTTTCTAACTTTTTGACAAATATTTTTTCAGAAAATTGCAACTTATGAAATGGTATCGAATTATTTTCATATGCTAAATTAAGTACTAAACTTAGATGTACTAAAAATTTTATTCATAGGATCATTTTAAAGATAAGTGACATTTATATAATGGGCAGTAATGTAATATGCATTCATTTTTATAGTACATATATACAATTCTGATATCCATTATTTTAACTACCAAATTACAAAATAATAGTGTTATTCAGCTGTAAAAATATTTAAAAAAATTCAAACTTTACAGCATAAATAAAAATTTCATCTCGATTTTTATAAATATTTCTTTTTTCAGCTAGCTTTTGGAGATGTCATCATACAACAAATGACATCGGTAACTGTGCAAGGTACCATGAAATATTTAATAATGTGCGCGAGTTTATGAAGCTACATGAAGTTCCAAAAGCCTTCTGTGAAAGAGTTATAGACTATGTAGTATCTACTTGGGCCATGTTGTGAGTAAGGGAATTAATACAATAAATACATTTTATAAGAAATAATTATATATATATAAACGAGTATAATACATATTCTTACTTATCTCCTTAAATTATTAGATCCGTGTTGTTTGAGTATAATTCCAAAGATATAATCTTATTTCTCCATTTTTAATCAAGATTTTTTCATCCGCGTTCACTAAGCTTGCATATAATTTGTAACTTTATGAATACACATCAATACTATTGAGGAATAATGAATTAATGATGTTATAATGAATTAATGATGTTTTTTATTTGTAACTTTAAGAATTTGCGCCACAGATAATTTTAGAATAAAAGATAAGAAATTCTGCATGTTGAAAATTTAATTATAAAATTAATATTTGTAATTTTAAGTTTTTTAGGATTATATTCAAACCAGAAAATAATAAATTTTTGAAATCTGAATATAAGGTAACCAGATTCAAAAAATGTATTTACACAACAATCACAATTTTAAAAATTTATCTTTTCTTAAAATTATTCTTTGGAATAATTTTTGACACATTTTTTGAAATCATTTCAGATTTAAATTTGATTTTTGTGGTGTTATTTATCAGTAACTAATGCTAGAATTGTTTACTCTTAAGCATTATTTCCAGTTTTAAATATTTATTGATTGCTACTAATTATCTAAATATTATTTATGAAAGACTGGATTATTTTTAATTTTAAATTATTCATTTCGAAAGCGAAACAACTTAATTGGAACTACTTAAATTTACAATACTACTAAAAAATTCAATACTACTATTGTAATACTTTAATTCTACAATGGAATTCAATACTACTAAAAAAACTACTTAATTGGAATCAGTAATTCAATTGTAAAAAAATATTTCAAACCTTCTCTCTCAATACATAGGCATTTTACTCTATCTATTAAATATTTGTTGGCATAAAAAATATATTACTACATACATATATAATTTGTCCTTAGAAGAAATAACTAAATATTTTCCCGCATTGTGAAAAAAATATTTTGAAAACGTTCTGGTGTAAAATAGTTTTCTTACTGAGTGAGTTTGTTTCTTTTGGAGTAGATTGGGAGAAGAAACATGTTATATATCCTAATAAAAGGAAGAATTTTTATTTCATTAATTTTACTAGACTTTACTTAATTTTTAAAAATAATTATACTAATATATTTTGGCTAAATTATGTCACATATAAAACGGTTTATTCCTTGATACAGGTGTTGAGCTGCTGTCTGAAAGATGACTGCAGACATTAGTGTACATCTGAACCGCAATGTGTTTAACGAGCACCCAGCTTTCCGACTGGCAAGCGATGGTTGTCTACGAGCTTTAGCCATGTACTTCACCATGGACCACAGTGCCCCTGAGGACTTACTGTATCACACGGGAGAAAGCATCGATACTCTTTGTTTTGGGGGTCAGTGGATCTCTAGAGGTTATACAAGATGAAGTCGTTGCCATCCTTGGTAAAACAATGTTTTTCTTTTCTCATCAAATGATATGCTGCTTTTTTTGCTTTCATATATTTTATTTTATGTGTGGTTTTTGTTGTTGTCAGTAAAAGAACTCACTATTTCCTAAATAATGTTTTTAATTTCAGGAAAATCATTTCAATTCTTTTGATTTGTACTAGAATGTATATTTATTTAATAACCGAGGCATATATTTGTTTATTTAAATATGATTTTGTTATAATTTCACAAAACTTACTAAAGTTATTGGAAATTTAAATTCATAGAAATTCTGCAACTTGTAACTTTTGTGAATTACTGGATTTAAATAAAAAATTCTAATAATTAATGAATAGTATATGCATGTAACATACACAAATTTGTAATTACATATAAAAACTTATTATCATAACAAATTTTACATTTATGTTGTATTAAAATCGGACACGTGACGGATAAAAATATTATGGCAAGAACAATTACAGTTTCTGAAAAAATTTTAATCTCTTCATTTATTTTCACAGAAAATGCATTATAACAAACCTCGTTAAACACATTGAATAGTAAAATTGTATATTTTTATGCCTTATATTTATGTTTTGAATGATAAAAAGAATCACAAGTGATAAAACTGTATTATTTAAATCACAAACACTGCTTGCACAATCTATGAAACATTGACGAAAGCCAGGATGTTACACATTATGGGTATACTTTTAATAAGCAGGACAGAAATCTACAAGCATTGCACAAAAATACGAGTGCCCAAGCAGGACAGGTTTCGAAACACAACACATATGTGACAACATATATATATAAAATACAAAGAAAGAGGAATTAGAACTATTAGAGAAAGGAAAGGTCAGAAAGAGAAAAACTTTTAGAGAAAGAAACGCGCAGGAACACTGTGGTAACTTTGTATGTAATTATGCGTTATAATTGTATTACTTTCAAAACAGCTTTCTTATACTTTAAGGCTACTTGTTTTGAACTTAACGAAGAAAGTTATAACATACAAGACTATAAATACATGAATGATAAATAACATTGCAAATGGAAAGAAAAGCAATAAACTTTGCTTCAAACAGTATGAAATGTTTGATACTGATACTAGAAAAACAGAATTTAAAAAATGTCTCTTAAATGATCGTTTTAATATAATGAAGATTTTAGTAGTAACATTTTGTGCTATTGGTCTTTTCTACTTAAACAATTAAAAAGCTTATTGAATTAATTTTTTAAATATAATTACTTATCTTACACTTTTTCATTACAAACATCACTAATTAAAATTTTTTAAATCATTTGCACAATCTACAATTAAGACTTTCTTTTATTTAATGTAATTAATAAATTAGAAAATGTGAGTATTTGGTTCATGAATGTATTAAAATGAACTAGGTTTTAATATTTGAGACTTAAGAATTCATCTTTAAGCAATATTTCAAATGAAATTTTGTAATATATTTAAAAAAAACTGTTTTAAACTTTTTTCTAATAATATAAATCTTAAATGCACATTCTGCAAATAAATACATTATTATTAAAATAAAAGTAACATTTATAAACATAATATATTGAACAAATGCTTATAACGATGTTTTTAATGGATAATTAAAAAAATGCTTACATTACAATACTAATCTTATGAGGTTCAATTTAAAAAATTATATTGTGTGAACATTGAGTTAATACCTCCTAATCTAACTTCTATTTTACAGCACATGCATCAGAATGTAATTAATAACTTCAAGTGTAAAATTCGTAAGTTACTCCTGTAAGGAGCGATTTTGGATTGAGTCACCTAATGATATCATAGGAAACACATTATCTCTTATTTTAACATGCAAGTTTCTTTTTAAAAAATCAACTTTCTGGAAAATGCCAAGATTTACTCGACCCCTTGAGGGAAGACAAGATATTTATTCTTAACTTAGACAAAGAAATCCACAGCTGCCTTTTTTATTTAAGAAATTTTTAACATAAACTTAGGTGTAATTTGTACATAAGAAATGTTGATGATTAAATTATTGAAAACATATTGAATATAAATTAAAAGGAGCTTACAAATGAGAAACAAGAGTGATGTAATGCTGCAACTGTGTGTCAGTAAAACAACTGAATGGCTGACAAGATTGGGGTGCTTTTTAGAAAAACAAACATTTTACTACCTAGGAAAACTGAAAATATGTATTTTTAAAATGATTTGAAACAGTATGATAACTTTATACAATTTTTCCTAAAATAAAAGAATTGTTTTTATGTATTAATTTTATTTTGCATGTATCTTATTTAGAACATAATAAATAGTTTCTTCAAATATAGTACTTCATTTAAAGTGGCAAGTTTGATTTTAAAAAAAATTAATTGTAAGAATTTAGACTTACTTATCTATTTTATGAATTTTACTTTTAAGAACATTTTACTGGCTGTTACCAGTTAATTAAAATTTGTGTCTATCGTATATACACATATAGTTTTTTCTGTGATCAGATTTTTTTTACACCTATTCACTAATTCATAATTATAATAACAGAAAGCACCATCATGATATTGTCGATTGAAAGGATCTGCAAGAAAAATTCACTAAGAATTTGAGATAAATTTGTATTCTTTTTCAGAATATTTAAACTTATTTTTGACAAATATGTGTGCTCTACAACAATTTTTTCACAGCAGTGCAGTATAAATAAAATAGCATACCTGCCAACCTTGGAGGATAAAAATATCAGTAGATTGTACTGATTTTGAGGGGAAAAATCAAGAGACACTTAATAGCGAGATTTTTGATTCAATGTTTAAAACGGCAGTACCGCAAAAAAACAATATTACCCTTTAGATTATACATTCTAAGAAGGATTTATACAAAACATATTTTGTATTTATCTTAAGTTTCGAATAAAATATTCATCACCCACATAAGGAATTATGAAAAATAAAAGAATATATTCCACACAAAAAATAAAAATCAATGTTTATGTCCCAATATTTAAATTATAGGGCAACTACTTTAATGAAATTTATAAATATTAAACTTATAAAATTACATAAAAACATATAAAATAGATTACTAAATAAATTTAATTCTGTGACAAATATTTTCCTAATTAAATTACTAATAACTAGTAATATTCATCCTAATTGAACTGCTTATGTAAACAGGCACCTAATGTCTGCTCTGAATGTTAATTATATGACTGCCAACTCGTATGAGTTTTTGGCACCCAACTGGTTAAAGCATCATCCTACTTCGGCAGACAGATGTGGTTCGAAACTCAGAGGAACAGTCTCATGATATTATAATATCATAACATAATAATTATATTAGTGTGACATCTGTTGACTATTTAAGCTACCAAAAAACTGTCTTTTTTTCAAGCAAAATTTTGCACTGTTTTTTTAATTTTTCACTGGAACTGCCAAAAATCAGTAGATATTCATACATTATCGGGAAATTTGGAGAAATAATAAAAAATCAGCAGTTTCCCAATAAAATCAGTAGAGTTGGCAGCTATGAAATAAGCAGCTTTTTAATTCTATAAAAGTTCCAGTCCTTCAGTCCTATTTTGAGGGTAGAAAGTATACAGTAAAATATAAATATTTTTTCTTTTTATCTAACTAAAGGAAACTGATATTTACATTTAATGATGACAAACACAAGTTTTCAATCCAGGATTTTTTTAGATTCCCTTATTAGCAAACATTCTATTCTGAAATGAGTACTACAGATGTAATCATTTACTTAAGGAGTACTTTGTCTTGAACACTATTCTTCAATTGTGTATTAATGTGTAGTTAGTTTTCTGCTTATTTCCCTTTCATATAAAAACACCATTTCATGAGAAATGTATATTTTAAGTTTTTTAAACCTTTAATAGTAGCTGATTGAATTCAAATGCAAGGTAACTTTTAGTTGATCAAAATAACAATATACAAAAATTCAGGAAAAAAATACTGCTTAGTTATCAAAAAGTAAAAAAATATTCATTCAGAAGAAATAATTCATTTACAAAATAAAACTTAAATAAACTTAATGCATAACTCAAAATAATCTTTCTTTTTATCATGAGCTTCAGAATGCCCATGTTACGCTCAGGTAGTCTCTGCATTTCATACTAACATGAAGGCCACTTGAAGTTATGAAATCCTAAAAACTACAATGAACAAAGGAAAACAGAAGGTGGAATATTTATAAAAGTGCAAATGTTATAAGGAAATTGAGCTTCTTTCAATTCTCTTCTGTCCATCTCATAATGGTCTTTATTTTTTGAATGAAAACCATAGTATTAAATCAGAAATCTAAGTAAAAAACAGTTTTAAGACATGATTACCATAAGTATTAAGACATATAATAACAAAACTTAAAATCTTAATTAAAAAATATATAAAGAAACAAAAATTATTTACAATCACCATAAATGAAAATGTTGGATGTTTCCGATTAACTAAGCACACTTTTAATTAGTTTACCAAAAATTCGTGAATAATCTATTTTTATTTTTCTATTAGATATTTAAAGAAAATTACGGATTTATTCTCAAAATCGATGGTTTTAATTATGTTTAAGACATTTTTCTTACTTGTTTTTCCCAAGCTTTCAAAAAATCAGAATTTTTGTTTATAAAAGTTAGCAAGTATAGATTTACAAAATACTACTCTAGTCTGAGTAACAGCATGTGAGTGAAATATTAAATACAAAATTCTAATACCCTAAGTTTTATACAAGATCAGTGTTTTGAATTATTACAAAATGCATTTTGTATGACTTTCAAACTCATTACTAAAAAATATTCTTATCACTTATAATTTTCATAACTTTCCCTAACTTTCAACAATTAGACAGCAGTTTCCAACAATGCTATTCACTATGTTAAGCAAAATACCCCTTTTCTACAATTTATTTCATAATAGCAAATAAAAGGAAATTTTCACCAGAAAAAATTTGTTTTAAGCAAAATGTCAATTTGATTTTTTTGATTTCATCTACAACATTCCTTTTTTTTAACTACGCTATTAATGGAAAAACACCTCTTACAAGCATTAACTTCAAGTCAAAAATATTTTTATCAAAATTAAAAATGCAATCAGACAATAAATTTTTCCTCAGGTAAATTACATGGCTTAGATAAAATAAAGTGTATAAATTGATTTATTCCCTTTTTATACATAAATTATAAATTTGATAAACATTAAATTTTGTAGATACTATGCAAATTTAATCAACAATTTTTTATTGCTTACTTAATACCTATTGAACACTAATGTTCAATATAGAGAAAATATAGATGGAATATGAGCTAAAATATTTTTAAATATAATGGAACAAAACATTGTTATACTAAACTTAAAATCTTCAGATTTCAAGAAAAATATTAAAATAGATTATTAAAATACTGAAAAAAAAATGAACTAGAAATTTATTTCCAGTGGTGCAAGATATTTAGGAATTTACTTAAATTATGATGCAACTTCAAAATATCCTACATTCATTAATTTTGTATAAAATAAATACATTTTAATTTAACTTTAGCAACAGATAGCATTCTGATATCATAAAGTTACAAATAAGATAGTGAGAAATATGACACATTAAAATATGAATTGACACTGAGCAACAAAAATTCATGACATTTCAAGGAATTTCCTAGAATACTTTAGCCTTGCTTTAGAGACATTTATTTAATTTAATTCTTGAAAGTGAGGCATAATATTACTTGGATGTAAGATTCTGTTTTGGAATCAAAATAAAATTAAGCAAATTTTAGTGGTTATAATCATTAGTGTCTTAATAATTATTCAGAAAGAATTATAAATGAATGACACTATTGAATTTTATACATTAATAATCTATTCCCAAGTAATATTCAATTTACACTACTTTATTTTCTTACCATAAAGATAAAATTACAGCAAAACAAAAAAATAATGAATGATATACTGTTAACTTAAATAATTATTTTTTAATAAAATATATAATGAATTCTCTTATATAATGTTTTTCTTTTTAATATTTTGTAATTTCCTTTGAAATAAAATTACACAATATCAAAATAAAATCCATTTGTTTGATTAACAGAAAAGAGGTTATTCTTATCAATAACACCAACATTAAAGACAGAAAAATTTTCATTACTCTTAGAAAATAAAAGTTTTAATAATTATTCAGATATATATTCAGAATACGTAAAAACTTAGATAATAAGAAATACTAATTAAAATATTAACAAAAAAAGTGAAAATTTTTTGGAAAAGCAAAAACTTATTTTTAGCTATTTTTTAAACTTTAATATATTATTACAGTTAATTTTATGAGATAATAGATTAAAATACTTGAATGATTCATTAAAAATTTAAATAATGTCAATATTTTATTCTTATTGTATGTTAATTCCATGAATCTAATAAGAAATAGTATAAAATAAATTCACTTTACAAAAAAACTACAGGTAAATATAAAACAAAATGTATTTATATGGGTCTGCATACTTGAAAAGTTTAAGTACAATTAAATTTACAATTTATATAAATTCAAAAATCAATCTTTAAGAATGCTAATTTAAGCATCGCTGAAATAGTCGTCGTCATCACTTTCTTTTTCCAGGTCTGCCATTTTTTTATTGTACTCTTTAATAACAGACATAAAATCCAAATCTTGATTCTTTGGGAAGTTCTTTGGAGAAGTTGAAGCTATACTTCCAAGTATTTTTTCATCGCAACTTAACTCCAAAGGATCTTCTTTCTTCAAAGAAGGAGTCTAAAATTTTAAACATAAATTTCATTGAAATATTTTGTACATTACATTTAAAAGTAGTTGTATTAAGAGTAAAATATAGATTCCTTGATCCTGCAAAAATTTTATGAATCCTAATGAAAACTATCAAATATTTATAAAGCCTAATGTTGCTAAAAAAATTAAACAAATGATTTGAGCATATTCAATAAAATCGTTATAATGACCAAGTATTTATACATGGTAATTCCATTAAATGATAGCCATTCCCACTTTCTGAAATATCCATATATATCCAAGCATTTTAAATACTGTGACTGTTTATTGTATTAAGCAAAAGCTTTCGAGCTTGATTAAGTGGAAAATTAAACCAATATGGCATGATTCGTTACTAGTATATTCATATTCTTTTAGTGGGGACCTTTCAAAATCTGAATTGTGCAATATTGTTTGATTGTATTATATTTCTTAAATTACATAATGTATCTATAAAATATTCAAAGTACATATTTTTATTGGACAAATTTAAAAACAAAAAATAAGTAAGTTTAAAAGTAAAAAAATAAATATCTCAAATTTATAAAATGAGGTTTTAGTTGAATAACATTTTACAATTGCATCATGAATTACATTTTACAATATGTTTCATTCATTTTCTTAAACATTAAAAAAACGCAAAAACGTAAAATATTTCTTAACATTTTTAATGAATATGTTCATAATATTTGAAGCTAAAAAATCTCTTTTTATAATTTTATATGCTTTTGATTTTATTTTGTAACAAATTTTCTTCTTTGAGTTAGTCAATAACTTTTACCTATAAAAGAATAAAGGAACTAAAGCAGAGAGAAAAAGTCATAAATAAAAGTGACAAAACCACCATGAAATTATTTATATATTCATAACTTGCACACAAAAAATATAATAAAGCAATACACTTTCTTAATCATCAGAAAAATTTTTGTACAATCTTTGTTTCAATCAACCCTCTCCTTTTAATTTTAAGTAAAAAAGACAATGGTCAATAAAATATTAAGGATTGGAAGAAGAATTTTGATTACTTTACTTAGAATTGAATTATACACTGAATAACAACTAAAATAAATTCTGTATATAGCATGAAGTTATTAGTCACACTTCAAAGAAAATATTTTTATAGTCAATTATGAATTAAATTATTTCTATTTATTGACATAATATATATATTTCTATTTACATTCATTATATGCACATGTTTGCATGTGAGTCAATATAGAAAACACAAAAGATTTTACAAACTTCAAATTACTTAATTCCAAAATTTAATGAATTTAGTTTAAATCAAGATAAAAATGTTAAAATTTGTCTTTTTTAAACAAAAATATATTTTGTTATTTGGATTTCTTAAATTTAGAATTAAATTCAAGCTACTCCCATAAAAAAGATTTTTGATTTTGATTAATGAATACAAAATTATTGCTTTATCAAAAATGAGATAATCTAACTAATTAGAAAAATTTGTTTTATAATTTTCAAATTTCTTTAAAAATATGAAGAAATGAATACAGAAAATAATTTTTTCGTCTATCAAATAACATTATGTTTATAGAGGAAAACTATGATGTGGAAAAGGATCCAAACTTATCTTACTTCCTCTTTAACACTCAATATATGAAATCATTAGCTTCCATTTCATGAATTTTTCTGTCTCCTCCAAAACATAAAATCAATGTATTTAGCTGTGTATACTTGACTTTTAAAAAAGCTAGATGTCACAAAGTAATTTTCATATAAAAGCAAATTTCTTCTTTTAAAAACATGTTTTTACAAGAACTCAAGTAATTTTCTTGTTATATTTCTTAAATTAATTTTTCGGTAATTCAATTTATTTATAAACATTCTGTAATACAGAAATATCTTAGAATGTGAACAATTTTCAAAAAAATAAAAGAAACTTTTCTTACCGTTTGTTTTTTCATTGTTTTTTTCATTGTTTCTTTCAATTTCTTGTTGCGCCTATACATATATTCTTCAGCTAATTTCCTAAAAATTATGGTATAATAATTACAGAAATTTCATAATTTATTTTGAAAATTATTCAATTTACAATCTTAAACCAATAATACATTTTAATTAGTTTTAGTGAATAGTTTATAACTGTATATATAGAATACTAAAATATTTAATATAACTTTTTTAAAAAGTTCTCTTTTACATATAATACAATATTTTATAGTACTTACAACACAAACGTGACTAAAGTTACACATTTTTTAAGCTTCCATAGATTTTTTATTTTCAGTTTTCCTATTTTATTAAGAGAATCAACTAGGTAATAATTGTAATTCTTTTAGATATATTTTGTAAATTTACAGATTGAATAAAAGAACTATCACACCAATTTTAGTTAAATGATTTGGTGAACAAAAACCTGAATAGTTTCCCAAAACAAAGGAGTATTGAGTACTTTAAAAAATAATCAATTAATTATTATTTTTGATAACTAAAAATATTAGAACTATGCAAATATTCAGAAGTTTAACACCAATTTTTTTACATCAAATTCACACTGCTGTACACATTATTATCATAAATAGGAGTTAGAACAAACAGAAGTATATGTTGGTATGATTTTGATTTTATTTGATATCCCTGGCGCAAGATTTTCAGATGGCATACGTTGTTCCAAAAAAAGTACTCTTTGATAAAATTAAGTGCTTAGTAAATCACTGAATAAGAACTAATTGAGAAAGTTGAGATGAATGACTAAGAAGAATAAACGTATTAAAATTAATTTATGAAAGGCAATAAAATTTAAATAAATATTATAAAAAAACAATTTTTCAAGAATCACGATAGTTCCAATGAAATTAATAATGTCATCTAGAGCAGTGTTTCTCAACCGCCGGTCCGCGGACCGGTACCGGTCCGCAAGAAATATTTACCGGTCCGCGAAATATCCAGCTTTTATAGGCCGACCACCGATACAGTACCTACATTACAATAATAATAGTTTACTAGTGATTTATCTTTGTGAAAATTGTGCATTGGGTCAAATTATTAATATTACAGGTCCGCGCGAACGTGCCAAAATATTTTACCGGTCCTTGGAGTAAATTCAGTTGAGAAACACTGATCTAGAGCATGTTTTATTTGATTGTGTATTGTTTTTCTTTTGTTAGAGATGGTCTAAGAAGTAGAGGAGGAATCCATTTCTGTTTCAGAAGATTATACCAATTTTTCTTTTAAAGCTTTTTTCACAAGATACTGAGTAGTCTGAGTAGTTTTTATTAATTTTTGTATCATCAGTCTTAGATTTATTGGAAGTTGAAGTCGATTTCTTTGTGTTATTAGAAGTCTGAAGGTGGAGTGGATTCAGATGACAAAGTTGAAAGTGGAGCAGATATTGGTAAAATATTCTTCTTTGCTAGAATGTTGCTTATTTTAGTTTCTGTTTGCAAGGTAGAAAAGTGGGAAACACCAACTTTTGGTTTTCTTTTTTACTAATTGTCTTGCCTTCAGGAATATAATGTTTTGTTTTATCTTGGCTGTAATTACTTCCTTTGCTAAGACCCATAAAGGACAAGATTTGGAAAATGCAGCAAGTGAACCAGATTGTTTATGACATATGAAAATTTTTGAAGTATAAGTTTTAGTCTCATGATCAGATTGTATTCATTTTCCACATATAGGATCTGTACTCCAACATTCCTATTGAGAATAACAATATCTCTGACATTTAAAAAAATTAAGAGGGTTAAGAAAGTATGGACAAAGTTTACAACTTATGTTGTTGTTCCTTATTCCACTTGATCTAGTACAATCTAGACCAAGTCCAGTAGATCGTTCGCCCAGAGAAAGTCCCGAACCAGCGCAGGGTTTTCAAAAAGATCTCTCTTCTCCAAATCCAGACAGGAGAGCAGATGGTCTGGAGAAGCTTGGTGGAAATTACACCTGAGGCACACAGGGAACACATTCTGACCCTGAACGAATGTAAGGGTGCGAGTATGTCCAGTAATGAGCCTGGTAATAATGGTGGTTTGGAATTTCCTATTGCCCTTCAGCTCTAGGGCAGCCCCAGGATGGTTTTGTTCGTACCAGTCATGAGTAGGTGGGATTCTCCAAGTCTTGCTGTTTTCGGCTTTGACCTTTGAGAAAATTTCACTAAACATAAGTAGTCCACCATTTTCAGTTGTTTCAGCAGAGCCCTCCTTAGCCAATTCATCGGCCAAGTCATTGAAGTGGAGGTCCACATGGGAGGGAATCCACTGTAGATGAATGTCATTATGTGAAGAGTAACTCTTAAGTTTGTTTACAATGTCCATGCCGAGCCTGTCATTAATGTATCTCCATCTGCTTAGGTATTGAATGGAGCTCCTGCTGTCTGAGTAAATCCATATGTCGTAAGTGCTGTTAATCGAGATCATAAATTTTAGGGCCTCGTCAATGGCTATCAATTCCGATCTAAAGACAGAACAAAAGTTCGGGTTTCTCCTGTTCAGTTTTGTAACGCCGTAGGGAGTTACAATTACGACTTTACTGCCTGTGTTACCATTGTCTTGCTTACTTCCATCAGTGAATATCCGAACTGCCCCTAACAACTTATGTAACTTGCATTTATGGATTTTGGTAATACTGGTGTCTGAAAAGTTGAGACAACATGTTGGGTGAGAATAAGTCAACCCTCATGTCAAGTGTTTATATGGCGTGTAACACAAACTCCTTAATCACAAAGTTCTTCCAAAAATTCTACTTCTATTACAATTATGAATTCTAGGTTCGAGAGAACACCCCAAGATTTATTTAAAGTTTTATAAAATGATGTTTTAACAGGAAATGAACCCTAATTTTTTAAATTATTAATTACCAAAACTTGTTCTAGTCAACTTGAACAGGAAGAAACCCAGACCGTAATTTAAGCATAAATAAGTAAATTAAGAGGGTTAAGAAATCATAATCATTGAAATTAGGACATAAATCATATATAATCAATGCATAAATCATTGAAATTAGGACAGACAATTAAAATGTGATATACTATATATGGTACATACATGTCACAAATCGAAACACACTGAGACAAGACTAAGTGCTTGAGTGTAAATTGAGTATATGTCTAAGCAAAAATGTGTAAGTTTTACAACAACTCCTTGCCTAGGATTGGAAGAATGCAAGAAGATACATTATATAATTTAATGATCGTATGCAAATCGCAAATCTTTGGCCAGTATGAGGATATACAATCTTTAATAATTTGTTTAATGTCAGAAAATGATATTGCTTTATGTAAAATGTCAGTGTCATTTTAAACAGCATCATTTGCAAGTTCCTTCCTAGCAATGCCAACATGACCTGGTAGCAAACAAAACACAAGATCAAATTCCCTACTTTTCAATATAATTAAAATATTTAATATTTCCACAATAACTACATGACATTTGCCATTAAAATGGTCTAATTGCATGACCACACTAATTCTATCACTGATAGAGTTTTCGATGAGTTGAATTACAACTGCAACTACGTCAAGCTCTGCAACTAGAATTACTTCTACTAGAAATAACATTAAGAGGAAATAGAAAAACGACTGTTTGTATAGATTGGCGACGAAATTGAACGCAATATGCCATTAAACCAATCTATCATAATGGAAAAGGCTAGAAGAATTTTTAACTACATTCAGGCTGAGGCAAGTGACATATGTGAAACTTTTGTTGCTAGTTGAGGATGGTTTGATAGATTTAAACATCGAAATAATCTTCACCACATAAGGATTACAGAAGCAGCAACAAGTGGTTATATGAAAGCGGTGGCTGAATTCCCAGCAACATTAAAAACAATAATTGAAGAAACTATCCTCCAGAATTGGTTTTTAATGTTGATGAAACAGGCCTGTTTTGGAAAAGAATGCCTAAACAATTATTTCTATCCCGTGAAGAGAAACGAGCATCAGGATTTAAAGCTGCAAAAAATAGCTTAACACTTCTACTGGGTGGTAACGGAAGTGGAGATTTCAAATTAAAACCACTATTAGTTTACCACTCCAAAAACCCACGAGCTGTGAAAGGCATATCTAAATCAACTTTACCTGTAATTTGGAAGTCTAATAAAAAATCATGAATAACTGAAAATTTTCCAGGATTGGTTTACAGGACATTTCTGCCAGTCTGTTAAATGTTATTTCGAAATTAAAAAAAACTTGAACAAAGAGCATTACTATTAATTGATAATGCTCCAAGCCACCCAACAAATTCATCAGACTTAACATGCATTCCAGTCGAAGTGGTTTTATTGCCGCCTAACACAACTACCTTAATCTAACCAATGGACCAAGGCATTATATCCACTTTTAAGGCTTATTACTTGCGACGAACATTTAAGCAGAAGTTTAAAAAAACACAGAGAAGAGAAGCAATCAATAACAGAATCTTGGAAAAACTACAATATCATGAATGCTGTAGAAAACATAAACTTTTCTTGGAATGAGATAACAGAAAGATCTTTGAAAGGAGTATGAAAGAACATTTGGCCAGATTTAAGTAAGAGCGAAGACACTAGACACTCTCATGGATGAAATAGTTGAAAAAATTGTGGAATTAGCAAAACAAACCGGTTTAGATGAGGTAAATTGGAAGACGTCGAAGAAATAGTTCAAGAAACAGCAGCTAATATTTCTAATGATGAGCTCAAGGAATTAACCGAGCAAGAAGAATACAAAAATATTGATAGTAGTGATTTCGAAAAGGAGCAAAAAGAACTTTCAATGGCATTTGTAAAAAATGAGTTTGACTACTATAACTGAAATTATGGACCAATTTGTTGAAAATAATTCATATTTTGACAGAAGTACAAAAGCAAGACAGGGTGATATAGATGCTTGATCCACTTATCAACAACTTCTAACAGAATGCTAAAGGAAAATGCAAACTGCATTAGATGCCTTCTTGATAAAAAGGCAGAAAATTGGAAACACAGAATAAACTGAATAATCTGACTGACTTAGAATTTTATTTGTTTTTATAGTGTATTAATTTATACTGTTTTTATTTTTTGTACGAAATAAATGTTTGATTTTATTTTTATTAAAAAAAACATAAAATTTAATATCTAACCAATTTTCTATCCATCTTCCCCCAACCCCATTATTTACATATTAAGAAATTATATATTATTTATTTAAAGATATTATATATATATAAGATATAAAACAGGATATTAATAAAGATATATATAAAGATATTATATAAGAAATCATATATTATTTATATATTAAGATAGCCTCGTTTAGCGCTGTTACGCATTACGCTCTACTTTGATGGAACATATCTCCCGCGTTAAGCGGTGTCTTACTGTATCAGCAATTTTAATTTGTAAATTGGGGATCTCAGACAAAGACAAAAGTGAGTTTGAACGCTCATAAAATGGTGGTATGTTACATGATTGTACATTATATATTCATCTTAGAGCGGAACAAATAATCAGAGACCTTAAAGAGTACTGTGATGTTGATAGCATTCTAAAATAATAATTTAAAGACAATTGCTTATTTCTCAAGTCAAGAGGTAATTGATTGTAGACCACATAAAGGCTCTGAATAAAAGAAGTACGGAATGCTCTAGAACAGATTCCCAAAGTGATGTACAGGGTTTAATTTGCAAAATACAGATGATCTAATTTACTCATAAATTATACAACCATAATCAATTCAAGATAGAATAACTGATTGATTGAACACATGGAATAACATTTTAAAATATGCATTGTAAGAGGTATTAAAAACCACTTTGAGAATATTTAGCGAAATTCCACACCTCTTACATAAATCTAAGATATGTAATAAGAAAGTTAACATTTAGTCAAATATTCATATCTTATATATAATTTGTGCCTAATATATCTTAATTTCTGGATTAGGATAAAGCCCAGTATTTCTGAAAAAATAGATACAATTACTTTAGGAAGCAGACAAAGTGTGAAATTTTTTATTACACTAAGCGACAAGATTATTGACTGCAGTTTGCAATTGGCATTCAATCAGTCAAATATTGGAATCCTAAAAAGAGATTTAGAGATAATCAACATATAATGTTCAATGGATTGATGGTTGTAATACATGAAGAATGATGCAGATGCAAATATTAAAAATATTAACACTTAAGACACTTCCTTGAGGAACACCATCTGATTGGATAGATGGATTGGATAAAACAGGTCTTATTAATGATTATACATTAAGAGTATGAGAGTTTAAAAAATTCTGAATAAAAGTGGGTAAAATTCCTCTGAAATTAAAATTAAATAAAATGTGAAGAATTCCATAACATATCCTATTACAGGATTTCTCTATATCAAAAAAGACACTAAATGATGTCGACACAAAGCAATTCCTAATTTGTGTTTCTAGGTAAGCAATGTTGTTGAAAGTGAATCTACCTTTCCAGAATCCACTTTGATAAAGTGATAAGTATTGACTGTAAAGTGATAAAATGATAACTTCAAATACATAAACAAAACTGACGTTAATCATATACTCCAAAGTTTTAGCGATGCAACTAGCAACTGGACAATACTTTAGAGGACCAGTTGTATATTTCCCAGGTATTCCCAGGCACTGGAATAACTATTGCTTTGCCTTAGAGACTAGAATAAATAAGTTCATTCCCTAATCTATTGAATAGAAAAAGGAAGGTTTATTAAAGAATTATGGCTAAGATAACAAAACATCTTATATGAAATACCATCTTGTCCTGAGTTTGGAATAGTGTTCTCTGCAGTTCCAGCACAGAGAAGCTGCAATTAAATAGGTGTATGACATTATTATGTCATTTATGGGTTTTTTCATTACTTGCTTTTTGGTCCTGAGAAACTTAAAATCATTAAAAAGGCTGGACTTTGCAAAAGTTTCAACTAAAGATTGGAAATTTCATTTTGAATCCAGTATGTGACAGCTCTTATGTGTAATATTGGGATAAAGAAATCCTGATATAAGCACCAGGCTGCTTTAACTTTCTTCAACAACTCTTTGCTGGAAGTTGATAATGTGATGAAGAAGACATGTCTTATTCAAGAAATTTTCTGATTATTTCACTGTATTCGTAAAACAAAGGTTTCAGTTTTTCTTAAATCTAAGAGATTTTCTACGGTGAGGGACCTATAAAAAATAGCTAAAAATTTTATCTGTTTCTTATATGACATTTGGTATTCATTGTTCCACCCTGGTTTATGTTTGTGAGGAATTTGGAAGAGCTTGAGAATTGTGCAGTTGGCAGTATCTAGATATGCACCAGTCTCTTTTTGAATAGCATCACCAATGTCCTCACTTCTAAATATACAGTCAGTAATTACAGCTTATTGAGTGTAGTGTGGCCAATCTGTACAATAATAAGAAGAGTGGAAGACTTCAGGTCTACTTATATTAGTTTGGATTATAATTAAAGGCAATATATTGCTGCTATATAAATCATTTTCAACATTAAAATTCAATAAAGGCCGAATTGGTGGAGAGCAAATAGCCAAATTTAATGAATAAAAAGTTCTTGGTGATTGATGGAACTAAGTTATTTCTGTGGAATGTAAGAGATAAATATTGTTATTAAAAATAAAATGTTCAATTATGTGACCAAGAGGATTTTTATTATTACTACTTCATAGGGTGTTACGACCATTAAAAGCACCAAACAATATAAAGGATGTAGGTAGCTAATCCAATAAATTGTTTAAATCACTTTCATGGATGACAGCATGGGGAGGCAAGTAAAGACTACAAATAGTAATGAGAGATGTTGTATGTACACATACTGCAACAACCTATAGTGATATGTTAAGGGACTATTACAGAGCTAGAGAAGTCACAAGCAAAAGAAAGCATACACCCTCAGATACTGTATCATGGTTAACATCTTTTCTCGCTGTTATAATTTAAAACAATATAGTGGCTTTAGACCACCATGTAATTTAAAACAATACAGTGGCTTTCAAATGTTAATGGAATGGCAAAACACAATGGATTGTACAGGTCAATAACTGCTTTGATATCTTCTATACAAGTGCAAAAATCTTGACAGTTCCAAGAAACAAAGAATACCATTAAGCAAAGCTGAATACTATGGAATTGGAGCAAACCATTTGGGATTCAGGTGAATCTTCACTTTGGAGTGTCTCATCAACTGAAGGATCTACCTTCACCGTACCTGTTTTAGGATAAACTAGAGTCCTTTTACTGACAAAAGATTATTTACATGGCTCTTCTCTTGAATGCTTCATTTTTTGGGATTTTTAAGGCTTTGCTATTGTGAAAGATTTGGATAAATGCATTTCAAGGATAGGTGAGACATTCATATTAGAAACATTTGAAAATAATTTCACATTTAGAAGACTTAAGCAATCTGTTTGGGTACTACAAGATTTCATGACTTTTTTTCTACTGCTTGTGAATAACTAATACCTTTTTGAGGGCAATGAAATGACAGAATTGCCCGGTTTTAGGATAAGATTTGTTTTATTTTCAAAGTTGCAACTTCTTTTTAATATCCATTATGAGCATGACTGGGAGTATGTAGGATGCATTTTTCTTGTAACTGACATAAATTACTATCATGTCAAACTGAAGCACATTGACCACAAGTTAACGGTCTCCTACAAGCAGTTTTTGCACACCTAAAATGTTGATATTTAAAGCAATGTAAAGGTTTAACGCCTTTACATTACTAATATAAGTAATGTAAAGGTTTGCATACATACATAGAAGTAATATAATGATTTGCAATGTTGGGTTGAGCATTAAAATTTAGATAACCAGCTCTAATAGATTGAGGAAGAAGGAGTTATAAATGTGAGTTTGAGGTGTTTAGTTTTTGTAATTATGCCCTCTCCTGATTGTTATCTACTATACATGACATACTTTTTGGTTAATAAGATTATCCAAAATTTCTTTCCCTCTATTAAAAAATCATTAGCAGAAATTACTTCCCATGCAGAATTTAACTTACTATGAACAGATATCATAACATCAATATTACAAAGATATTTCAGTTTTAGAATGGTTTTGGTCTGTTTAACTGATGAAACTTCAATCAAGAGGTAAACAGATTTTATCCTTTGATCATTTTTGACATTTCCAACTGTAACAATAAGATTCTTATAAATTAAGAAAGGAGAAACATTATCAAAATTGTTCTTCTTTTAATGACAAAATATTTCTGATCATGTACCATTGTTGCTCCATAGGAAAGAAAGAATAAGAAGTATACTCCATAAAAAAGGAGGGGCTGATTATTTCAGGACCCGACCGAACCTCCCACTACTGAATAACTTCCATAAAATCTACTTAAAAATTTATTGGTATTGCAAAAATCTCAATATTTAGATTAGTTACAATGAAAGTAATTTTATTATTATCCTAAATTTGGTTTTAATGTTCTCTCAAATATCAATACAAAAATTATTATATTGTAAACCAAAATCTTGCAATGTATGAAATTTAAAAAATTCAATGATATAAAAAAAACATACCTGGCTTTCAATAATTCCTGAGGATCATAACAGTCTTTAAAGCGAGGAGTTTTTACTGGTATAGATGAAGCAATTAGAAATGAGCATTTAGGAGTGGCAATGCTAGCTGTAGATGTATCAGAATCAGCATCATGCTAAATGTAAATTAAATATTAATACTAAATTTGATAATACAAAGCATATTAAAATTGAATATTTTAAGGTCAACTTTGATATCATTAGATGCAACATTGAAAGAATATTAGAAATAAGTTCTTTGATTTTTTCTTAAAATAAGAACATTGATAAGTGCTTCGCTCTAAATAGGAGAAATTCTATAAAATAAATGACCTCATATTTATGGAAAATGACAAAAGAATTCAAAGTTTTGTTAATTATAAAGGAATGAAATATCCCCAAATTAACCCTATAGATTTAAAATTTCTTTCAAAGGAAAATAATTTTGGGCTGCTTGTTTAAAACTGATATCCCAGAGAATAACAAACACATCACAGACAAAAATCAGGAGATCTGTTAAAAGAAATCAGTAATTTTCACAAAGTTTTAAAATTAAAACAGCAAATAAATAATATAATTAAATACTAGTTAGTATTTTAAACAAATTTAAAATATATAAAAGGAATATAAAAAAATTACAGTTAATATTTAATTTATAACACTTCAGTGTCCACTTAAAAAAAGCAGAAACATTAAAAGATTTTAAAAACTGGATATATACTTGTATTTCTATTTATCCAATTTTTCATATGAAAGAATTTACATAAAATTTTATTTAATGTTATCACATTGATTGAATATAAATGTAATTTTTTTTTAAATACACACTATTTCATATGTTTTTGTTTTCATTACAATTTAATTACCAATCATAAATCTAAAACCATAATCTTGTTACCAACCTATTTAGATTATATATTCATGTATACTATACAATAATGCTTGGATGCTAAATACTAATTTTAATGAAATGCAATAACTAATTTATCGTAGATATAGATTTAAAAAATTAATATCTTAAATATTTTATAAACAATTAAAATTAATGAAAACTATAATTTTTAAAAAAAATTTTACCATCAAATTGTTGCATACAGAAAAACTATGTTCAATTAAGCCTTTACCATGAGAGTAACCAAAGTAAATCACTAACTTTCCATAAGAAATAAGTGCATTTGTTTGATTGTAAATTAAACTATACCCACTTTGATCAAAAGTCTACAATATAATTTCAAAATCATACAGATGATTATAATAATTTAAATTTCCTGCAGCTACAAAATATATTTAAAATATAGTAAAATTCCAAAATTTTAATTTTAAGTGCATTAGAATTAAAAAACTTCATGTTTTACATTATCAGAATTAAGGTCAAATTCTTCAAAGATGCAGTTCACGCAATCTTTCATACTTGGTAAGTTAATAAAAATGAATGTAATGTACTTGAACTATAAGCCTTAGTGTTTTCACTTTATATTTATAATCAAATAGGAACGAATGCTATTGAAAACAAATACCTATCATTCAGTAAGTAGAACTAATCCCTTTAAATAAAGATTTTTAAATAAATGATATTATTAAAGGACAATTCAGTTTCATTCAATAATATTAATTTATTCTGCTACTCAGTGATAGATTTTAATTACAATCTAAAACCTTAAATAATACAGTAACTTAAAAATGACATTCTCAGAAATTAAGAAACTCTTTTTTGTAAGCAAATAACATCTTCCAACATTTTAAAACCATTCAGTTTTTTCAATCTCTTACATCAATGTGACAAGACATCAATTTGGATCACCATTTTTGCTTAAAATGAAACAATTTGGTTACATTTCAACATAAATTCAACATTATTAACATAAATCTATAGCATATATAAATTTATGGAAAATAATGTTTAAATATTTCATGAATATTATATAAGTATAATTTATATTAAGAAATACTTTGAACAAAATAATAAAAAATTCATGAATTTAAACGTCACAGATATTTATTGATTATACTTCCAATAGTTAAGGACATTTGCCCATTTTAAAAATGATGTTTATTTAAATAATACTTCATTAAACTTTAGTAACTTATAAATTTATTATTCAATAACTGTCATAGTTAGGAATAAATTGAATTTTTTTAAATGTTTATCAAATAGGATTTAAGTTTTAAAAAGTTTTCTTCTTATAAACTAACACCATGAAAGTTTTCTTTAAAAAAAGCTATATAATTTCAGATTAACTTAATATTCTGTACAATTTTATTACTCATCCATTAGACTTACAACTCATTCAAAAACTATATTACAAGACCAAATTATGCTAGTTGGCAGCTTGAAATTTAGCAAAAAAAAAAGATCCTATTATGAAACTAATATTGGCACCAAAAATAATTTAGCAGGTATGCAAGACAATTAATAAACTTTCTTAGAATAAAGAAAAAATTAATACAAGATGAACAATATATGCATCAGTGTGGTACATTAATCTAAAACTAAATCAAAGAGGAAAAATAACAAAATAGAAAAGGTTCTGTAACATGTAAGAAGAAAATGTTTCATATGCAATATATTAAATGAATTTTTAAAATAAAAATTCCACATAGTTTTGCAAGTTTGAAAAAATTTAGCAAAATAAATAGAAATTTAAACCTGAAATGGAAAATAAATAGTTACAAATGAGAAACAAAATCATCAATTAAAACAATTAATCATATTATATTATCCAAAGACAACAGCAAAATATTAAAAATACCAAAATACCTCAAATAAATTAATAAATCTGCTAAATGAGCAGTTTTCAAATATGTCATCTTCATATTCCTCATTTCTTTCTTTTAATGATTTCATTAATTGCCTTTTTTCTTTAAGCGATCCTTTAGATGGAGCCCTTTTCTTTGATACATTACAATCTTAAACAAAAGTATTTGATTACAAAATTCATATTTATTAAAATACAATTTGAAAGTAAGACAATTAAAGACAAATCTCAATAATGCAATATCAGTTTAATATTCTGATAGTAAAAACTAATCCACATAAGGAAAACAAATAATTCAATATCAGATGTATTGCTTGATGGACACTACTTATCAGCTATTATTAAAAAAATTTATCACATCTAAATACTTCTTTTTTACAAAAAAAGAAAAATTAATTTCTTTTGTAGAAGCAATTTGATTATGAAACCTCTTTTTGAAAACATTCACAAATTTGAAATTGCCATGAAAATATGCATGCAGTTTTCTTTCTTAGTGTATTTTTTTTTTTTTGTGTGTGTGTGTGCACATAAAGTGTTACTCAACAGTTTAATGCCTACAGTTTTAAAGTAGATTTCAAATCGACACATATATTTATGTATAAACTAACAATTGAATTAATAACTAGAGCATTAACAATTTAGCTAAGCTGATTACATTGTTTTTCTTTGATCTGCGCAATTTCTCTGAAAAAAATTATTTGGCATTTTATTACTTTTTATTTGCATAACACTGATTCACCTAATTTATTTATCATTATTACAAAAAATACTTTTTTAAGTGAAGAACCACATCTGTGCTGAAAGAAATAAGAAACCTTTTTTTATTGCCAATATAAGAGCTATGCTTCTAAAAGATTTGATTTGTCGTTATAAAAGCTTTTCTTATTTTGTTTCCTTTACATACAATATAGCCCTGCATATAAAGGATTAAATTGTATTATATCTTACAATTCAATCCTTTGTGTGCTGGACAAGTGTAAAACTGAAGTGTTAACACTTAAAATTTAGATGGCTCTATACCTAAAGAATTGAAACAAAGGTTAATTTCAAACAATTACAGAAAATTCCAGCACACAATGAAAGTAAAATCCAAAGCTAATGAATTAATGAGAAATTATATTAATAAAAATTGATAATTTCTCTGATTTGAGCACTAAAAAAGAAACAAAAAGGCATCAAATCATATCTTATTTAAGAGTTTGGGGGAAAAATCAATAATTTAAATAATATAATTTGATGTGTGTGATCATAATGCTATGCTTCAAGCAACTGAACGATTATTTTCAACAGTAAATTTTTAGCAACACCTTAAAAATAAGATATCAATACAATCTTAACCAAAAGTTTGATAATACAAGTCATTTTAAAATGGAAAGTTTTTATTTATTTTGATACTACAGTTGATCAATATTTTAATTAAAATAGCAAGAGTTTCATAACTTGAGTGCTTTTCATCAACAAAACATCGCTATTTTTATATGTAATATGCAAATAGATTTATCTTGTCAATATGAGGATATTTTTGAAGGCATGTCATAAAAAATATCAATTTATCATAGAGCAAAACAGGTTTCAGTAAAATAGTTTAAAATCCAAATTTTCTTGCTGCAAGTTTAAAAAAAAATTTTTTTGTGATATCCTATAAATTTAAGTGTATTTGACAAAATTTCCAATTTCTTGTACTATTTTCTCATTAATCTAAATTGCAGAATTTTGTCTGTTATCTAGGTTAAAATATTTGGGAGATTCAGAAAAATTTAACAAATGACCTGAATTTCAAACAGTTATCTTTGGAACTATACAACTTTTAAAATTAATTGTTAATGTTTCATAGTTATAAATTGATACTTTTTTAATAAATGCAATGATTTATTCTCACATAAGTTTAAATCAGAAACTAATTAGCAGATTTAGTGATTTTCTGATACTGATAATTCTGCAATCAACCTAGTTTAAGGTGCATTATATTTATCTGAAGCTGGTGGTTCAAATAAAATAGCCAACATTGAGGACAATATATTTGACTCAATCAATGAAACAAGATGATTTTTTAGAAACAACATTTGTGACTTTAGCAAGAGAAAAATTGCTTTGGACTTGAATAAATCATAATTTGATTCACTATTTCCAGAATGAAAGAATTTTTAATGGAAAAAAGTTGAGATACTCGTAGTTTTGTATCTGAGTCTATCAAAATATAATTATTGGAATTACTGTTTTTGCAACTAAATTATTAACGTGAAATGAAAAAATACTGATTAGAAATAATACATTAAATAATTAGTATTATGCTAAATACTAAAGTGGTATATTAAAAATAAATTTTTAAATAATAAATTATAACTTCTAAACTGTAAAGGTAAATGAAAAATAATGTGTAAATAATTTCAATATTTAAGAACATGATATTGGAGATTCCAATGTTTGAGAGCATGGTAAAAGTATTGGAATAGATTAATAATGGATCTAGTTTGATATCCCTCCCCCATTGGCAACCATTGTGACTTTTTCATCGCCAGGTTAAGCACTTGTTTTTTAACATGAAAATTTTCCCACAATTCAAAAAATATGCAATTTATAAAATTTTAAATCACATAATAGTATAAAAAATCTAAAAAAGTATTACTGGAAAATGAATAAAAATTTTTTTGCTGGGTTTGCCTTCTCTTCAAAACAACCGCTAAAAGAGAAAAGTTAATAACAGGAATGGACTTGATATGACATCAATCTCACATAACAAATATGCTTGGTTATATTATGGAAAAATATATAAAAAATATAAATTTACAATAATATATAAGAAAAGATAATAATAAATAAACAAAAAGAAATTAGAAAAAAACAGTTTACGATGTTGAAAATATAAAAGAAAAATTTAATAATAAATTTTAAAAAATATATAAGAAAATTATATAATAAATATACAAAACAAAAAAGATATAAATAATAAATAGAAAGAAATTGGAAAAAAGAACAATTTACGATGTTTGGACACTGGCAGTAACGAAACACAACAACCTGGGGCCTGAGCAGCTACCAGGCGCGTCGGTAGGTGGTGGATCACCGAACGTCCTGTAGGAATGATAGGATAGCCTTGAATATAGAATCAGAGGCCGCGAACCAGCTCCCGTAAACCCTGGTGTTATGCGATCCGTGCCTAGGACTAATTTGCACAGCGGTATTGGTGTCTTAACGGAGCCTCTAGTTGCCTGGCAAACTTCTAGAGTAATTTGCCTTGCCCAGTATCTCAGGCAATGCTGGGTGGACTTATATTACCCGAGCTTATAAATTGTTATCTTGTGGCTGAAAAGACACAAGAAATAACAATCCTTTCTGCATCTGCAGGTGATGCCTCTGAAGTTGACCTTGCTGAAAAAGACAAGTGAACTCAGAGGCTGTCTTGTAAAGGGGCAGTAATGAATCCTTCACTTGAGGTAGAAATGACCTCCAAACCATCTGCTGGTGAAAGTCAGGAAGCTATCCCTAGTATGATTGACTCTCTGACCAGATGGGACTGTTTCAGCAAGACCCTATCTGCTGGAAATGTCATACGCAAGAGGAAACGGCAGAGCATATCATTTATGAATGCTAGGCTCTTGCCCTCCCTAGATTAACCTCTTTAGGCATCATCCATACTAGAGAGTTACACCTAGACTCCATTAAAGGGTTATCGGACTTTATTAATAAAGTGGGTGACCCGAGTAGCTGGAACTAGGAAACATTGGGTTTGGAGTTAATGGTACAAAATGCTGATAAAAGCAGAGGTGCCCAATGACATACAAACCCAATTCTAAGAAGAAGAAGACCGAAACACAACAGCAAACGTAGACAAAAAATTTGAATTGAAAGTAAAACAAAAACTTCAAATACTGTTGCCCCTGAAAAAACCATATATATGATGTAAAAATGATGACAAACATCAGGAAAACCAAATCTGGCAACAAAAAAATCTGAAAAGCAGCAAAAACTCAATTTAGCAACACTATAATCAAAACAAAATACGCTAGATTTGACGAGAAATCACTTGGGGGAATATCATACTTACACCCTAATAACAAATCAAGATACAAAAATTTCAAGCCCTTCTTCTTGTAATCCTTAAGATATCTTTTCATTCATTCAAAACATGAACTGCATACATATCACAAATTCCATATAAAAAATAGTAAATTATATATAAAATAATATACATTAATTTAATAATCAATTAAAAACATTTTTATAAAATTAATATTAGACTTTACATGCTTTTCAAAGACTTAAGATTATTAAAGCATTTACAAGCTGCATGTAGTAGGGTCACCAAAATGGTGCATGTGGGACATTCAGAGAAGAGCATCAAGATTGACTGCTCAGAGAGAAATATTTATTATCTCAGTGTGCAAGGATGCCTTGATACCTCACATCGCCAAATGGCTATGCAGTTCATTTATCACATTACGAGTGCAGTGCCTTACCATTGCAAACCTAAAAAAATCTTGCATTGTAGGAAAAGTAAAATAAAAATTTGGAAAGTATCCTAAACAAAAATTCTTATCACATGGAAAGCAAAACACTCTGTTTACATTATTTTTCCTTTTATCCAGAAGAATTAAATATCAGTAAAGATAGCATGTGAAAAACTGTAGATCAAAATCCTAAAACTTAGTTTAAATATAATAAACAGTTAGAGAGACATTTAAGGAATTTAAAAAGTTCCCTCTGAAAATTCAAACACACACAACCCATCTCCATATTCCTTTACCTCTGCAGTGTGTATATGAATCTCTGAAGGGGGGGGAATATAGATTTAATTTAATTTTCAGAAAATTTAATTCAAACTATCTACGATGAAAGTGTTAAATGAAAAAATAACTTAATCACCTCCAATCAACTTCTAGGGCTTCTCACTTTCTTACTTATTAACTTTCCATCTAAGTTTTAAAGCAAACTGTAATTTAGTGAATATCAAAACTTATATTTATATAGCATCATTTTAAAGAACCAAAAACATTTTCTTGTCTCTTTAAATAACAGTGATCTAGATTACCTGATTTTTAATTTATAATATGCAGCAAAAAAATTTACCCATAAACCAATTTCAAATAAGAGAGCATTCAAAATTTTACACAAATCATAGAAGGATGCTACTCAAAACAGCAGCCAATCAGAAACATTCTTGCTTATAACGACTGAGTAACATTAGAGTAGAGTGACTTGCTACTCTACTCACTTTAGTTTGTGAATAAGAATTGCCTAATCAAGAGAGAGTTAACTTCCGTGTTAGGAAACTTTCAAGTTATCCCACTTTCTGTGAATGCAGCCATAACAAGATTAAATAATTTGAGTTATAACATAATTCTAGTTACTAAAATTCCATCACAGGTAATTTTAATTCATAGTATGTTGGTAGATGATGTAAATAAACATTCAAAAAATTAAACTTACCATTTAATTTCTTATTTTGTTTCTTCAATAGCTGTTGCTTAGTGGATTTCTTAAATTGAGGTGTAGATGTAATGACAATGCCTTGATTTCCAAAAGTATTTCGTCTCATCTTATTGGCATATTTTGGAGAATAAAATGGTATTTTAGCAAGATCATCAGTTGGTATATTATTTAGATGGTAAGAAAATTCATTAATTTGTGAAGATACTTTGGAAGGAGATCTGGAATTTTTAGTTACATCAGTTTTCCTTTGCAATAATTTTTTCGTTTTCTTTCGTAAAGGTATAGTATGTTTTCCTGAAAGTGGTCTTTCAGAACACAATCTGGATAATTTCAGAGAAGGGAAAGTTTTTGAATGATAATCCAAACTATTATTAGAAGCAACTCCCATACTATTATCACACAAATTTATTTTCTTTCCTAATTGTCTCAATCCATACTGAGAACAATTTGGACGAAATTGCAAATTTGATTGATTTAATTCAAAAGTCATTTTTGAAATTTTTTTTCTAGTTTGTTTAACAGTATTATCAGTTTTAGCTTCAGAACACACAGATGCTTTGTCAATTGATTTCTCATTAATACCAGAGTTTTTAGGAGCAATGCTAGCCTTGCAAGATCTTTTTCCTCTTACTTTATGGGACAAATTATTAATTGATATGCTGTTACAAATTGTTATTTGACCATTTTTATTATTTACACTGTTCTGTTTAATTTCTTTTTCTTTAATTTTCTTTTTAGCAGCTAATTTTGGACTTGCACGTATTGCATTTTTTAATGAAAGATCAGATGACTTCTCATTACATTTTATAGTATTATTTTCAGAGACTCTATGACTAATGCGAGTAGTCATTCCAGTGCTGCTTTTAGAATTGATATTGTTAGGAATTTCCAAATTTAAATCATCAAGGTACCCATCAAATGATTTTCTTGAAACTGAAGAATAATTAGAAACTTCCTTCCCTAAAATATGAAATTCATTTTAATTTACATTTCTTCACTCATACTAGTTTAATATAATTGCTATTGCTAAAATCTGAACACAAATTTTAAAAATAATTATATTCAGTAATTAACTCCAACAAATATCTTTTTAATATTTGATGTTTATCATAAATGTAAACGAAAAAAATGTATAGTTAAGTTTTTCATCAAATAAAATTTTTTATAAATTGCTTTTACTCCATTTTTACAAATGGTAATGCATTAAAAATGCTGAATAAGCAATAATCTTTTTCTTTAATTTCTAAAAAACAAAATTAGTTTAAAAAATTTTTATACTTTACTTACAATATTAACTTTCCATATAAAAGCAAATCCTTCTCATATATTTCATTTACTATTTAATCTATCTTGATGTAAATGAATTTTGTTAGATTAAAAATTAAATTAGATTAGTTAGAAAAATAAAATATATAGTCTAAAGCTTTTATTATTAGCCTAATTATTTTGTTTTTAAAATACATATGTACATAAACAAAGCAATCTGTCATATATATATATATATTATTTTCAAAATAAATTCTACTTTGTAAATACATTATTTTCTTCAATGAAAATTTATATTTGAATATTATTATTCAAAAAATTTTATACAATATAAGAAAAACAGCAGCAAAAAGAAAAAGAATCAATTTAAACTGCTTGTCTAAATTGGGAAACATATTGATTTTGCTTGGTGATTACTTCACTTCATATAAATCTAAATACTACTAAACCAAATTATCATGAAATTATTGTAACTGAAACTGTTCTTGAAACTGTTAATACAAGTCAACAGTTAAGAATAAAAAAATTGAATATTGATCATGCCCCCATCTAGTGGCAATATTAAAAACTAATACTGAATTAAGTTGTCAGACAATTTTAATGAAAATTTTAAAATATTAAAACAAAAAAATTTAAAAAATTATTTTCTACAAAAAAATAAATGCATCAAGATAAGAAAAAATTCCAGGAGTAATTCACGATTTTCAAGGAGTCAAGTCAAAATTCCAGGAGTTTCAAGGGCCCTTAAAAAAAATTTCAGAATTTAAGGAGTTTCCAGGAGTTGTGCAAACCGTTTAATGTATGAAACTATTTTAAGTGTAAAATTGTGACACATAAAGGTTTAGAAAATAAAGTTACTTCTGTTTAGCAATTAACAGCTCATTATATATTTTAAAGTTAGAATTTTGAAATTAAGATTACTTATTTAGAAGACAATATGAACACTTTTGGGGTTCTCAAATTCTTGATAATTAACAAGAGATACCAATCTAAGAATATGAGTTTTTGTTGAGTTCTTGTAGTATTAGTGGAGTTATTCATCTTAAAATGTTAAAATTTGGACAAATTTGTAATGCACTTTTGTTATCAACAAATAGAATTATAAAGCAATTCTCTAATAAAAAAAAGATCCAGTGATTATAAATAGAAAATGCACTATTCTGCAACATTAATGGAAGAGTGCAGTGTGCTAAGTTAACTTCGGAAAAATTCAAATGGAATTACTTAACCTCTTATCATATTTGCCTGATATTGCATCATCTGATTTTTCATTTTTTTTTCAACCACTAAATATTCTATTGACGAAATTTTGAATGATGTTCTAAATATCATTTACAGATATAAAGGTCAAAAACTGATTTCTATGAATCTGGCATTGAAAATTCACATGCTATATATGACAAAAATTCTTAATATACTATTTAAGTAAAAATAAAAGCATGCAACTTTTTAAAAATATAAGAATTTATGAATTTTGCATTCTATGTGGAAATTTTTTTAACTTTAAGTGAATAAGAAACATTTTAAAATAAGCAGATTCCACTTTAAATAATAAAATAAAAATATTTTGCAACTTATAAAGAAATTTTTTTTCAATTATAAAGTTTAAAATATCAGAGTCATCAAATAATATTAATATCAGAATCATCAAATATTAGCTAAGTTATACAAATAACTTTGTACATCTATAAAATTTTTAATTTATTAATATCCAGTTGGTTTCTGAATAATTTTCAATTGAACATCGAACACGATCCCCTGTAATACTTTGGAATTCACATTAAACAGTAGATTCCAGTTGCATCAGTCCTATATTCTAGAAATTACACAATGCAGCAACAAATCAAAAAATATAATTTCGGATTAATTTTGCAATGAAAATCTTTTAAATTTTATAATAATTTAATAAGAGAAAAGAATATATATAATACATAGTGAAAAAACTAAAGGATTAGAAATGAAAAAATTAAATTTATGCATTTTTCCATTTTAGCTAATTAATTCTAAAATGTAAAATATACAATTAAATGTCAAGATCAAAAGATCCATCTGTTAAAACTTTTTTAAATATCTTTTTAAAATTATAGACATACAACAAAAACTCTAAAGAAGTATTATGACTATTAAATAAAATAAATTTCAGCTTCAGAGCATTAATAATCTGATCTATAATAGAAATAAAAAATTCTATTTTATACTGTTTTACAGTTTTTTATAGCTTTATCAATATTTTTATCTGAAAATTTTTCTTTTCTGAAATCAAATGCAATGTGTAATAAATTCAAAATTTTTTTCTAAATCTACTTCAATAGCAAATTTTTTCTGCTTCTTAATTGCTATCAAAATATCCATCTGATCTCAAATCCTTAAGTTACCTAACTGTTTAATAAATCAATGACATGGGATAAATCAAAATCTTTCAAATAAAGTAACTTATTAATTGGATAATATGATGCTAAAAGACATATGAACAATCAATTAACTTACTTTATTTTGAATTCTAGCTTTTACATTTTCAGAAATATAATACACCATTACGAATATATTCTAATTTCAAATTAAATGTTCTTGAACATTCATACAATTACCCAATAAGTATGACTTATAGGTTTCAATTAAATTTTAATGTGCTACCTTAATACAGAACATTAAAAAATAATGCATAAAATGACAATTAAAAAATCTGTTCAATGAAAGGAAAATTTATCATATCATTAAGTTGGTGGTTTTCTTATAATGGTGAATGGAGAAATCTATCATCAAGTTTCTCGCCAAGCTTGATTGCCAAGCAGTGAAAAATTATTCAAATATGGTGGTTAGTGACGTCACTAGTCGGATGTCATTTTCAAATCATAATCAAGTGATATTTTCCATTCAGGAGATTACAAGTAGGTGTTTATTGTTGCTGGCAATTGCCATTCCATTCAAAGGGTGCATACAAATTCAACATACAAATTCTCAAAGAATTTTTCATTTGCTCTTCATTGATACATTTATTGAAGTAATGAAACACTATTTATTTAAATGATTATTTTTAATTTAAATTTTATTTAATTCTTTAAAATCTAACTTTTTTCTTTAAATTATTATTTATTTGATTAAAATTCATTTACCAATTTCTAATATAATAATGCAATTATATAAATAATGTATTAATAGACTTATTGTATAATATAATACTGCTTATTTATATAATTATTTCTTTACTTATAATTTAAATCTTAGTTAATTCTTTGAATTTTATCTTTCATCTCTTCTATTTTTCATCAATTGTTAAATTCAATATTCCATTCAATTTCCAGCATTGATTGATCAGTAGAAACAGCTTTTCTAGAAACATCATCCATCCAATCTTATATGTATTGAGAATACAATAAACAATAATTCTATTTCTGAAATGGTTTTGTAATACATAACTTTTGTTATCAAATAATAATTAAGAAAAGAATTTTTTTTTTTGGTACAAAATTTATTGATGTTTTTTTATTATAGTAGAAAATAATCTTCCAATTATTGAATCTTATTCATCAAGCAATTGAATTAATTTCAGAAAATTTCTGTTACTATATTCATAAAACTTGTCATTGATCTCATAAAAAGCTAGAAAATTTTTATGAATCAAAACCAATATAAATAAAAAAATCATGTGAATTTGAAATATTAAAAATACAGATATAACTAACTTAATAATCAAATAAATGTATGATTTAAAGCATAATTAAAATAACTCACAATACAACTGTAAACTACAGAACACAGTTAAATTAAATAAGTTAGCAACTCATGCTGAAACGACATTAAGTAATAGTAAATCACAGAAATCATAGTAAAATTAAAAATAAAAATTTTACAGACCTTTTGTAGAAGATCTATTCTCTTTCCTCTTTTTTACTTGTAATATATTTTGAAAGGAATTATTTTGCTGTGTTGATTTTCTTTTTCTTTCATTTGATACAGATTGATATTTAGCAGATTTAAATGAATTTTGTATTAAAGAATTATCACAAGAATCAACAGTAGATCCAATATGTAAATCATCTTTAGTAATACTACAATTTTTAGACCTTCCACATCTCAAAAGAGGCTTACGAACTCTATTTCTAGAACAGTCAAAATCATCAGCACTTTCACTTAATGTTTTTCCTGAATTGCTAAGATCTAGTTTGGAAACTTTACCCAGATGTCTTGATCTATTATACGATTTTTTCTTCAAAGGTTTTTTTATGGGAGATAATTTTAATTTTGATAATTTATTTCTTAAACTTCTTCGTCTTAGATTCATAATGCACATTAAATTACAAAACTGAAATTGAAAAAATTAAAAATTAGTTCATTAAAATTAAAGTACTGAAAAGAAAATTATAATACATATGAATGTATTTTTAAGTTATCATAGTTAAAAGATTACAATGCATTAACCTAACAAAACACTTATTTTTTTATCCAACTAAGAGTACAACATTAATTCCCAAATTTTGATTAAAAATTTATGAGAATCAGAAATTAATTAAAATAAAAATCTACTTTAAAATCTATGCAAAACACATTTTTTCTTCAAATATTTTCACATTAATTTTTGTTTTTGTCTTAGAAAAAAAATTACGTTGAGTTAAATTAATGTTTTAAACAATATGAAAATTTTAATGATTAAGTTCTATTGTGAAACAATGAAACTTTTAATGACAAAATTTCACTGTTTCCCAATTCACAATTTATTTCTCACAAAAATCCACAACAAGAAATAATTTATTTGTTTTATAAAACTAGTATGTTTTTCTAAAATAATTTTCCCCATTAATTGTATATATATTACAGCAATTACTCAACACAACATATATATTTTATTACTAGAATGTTTTAGACACAACTTAAATCAATTCCATTGATAGTCAAAAATAAATATAAATCAATTGCATCATTTTTTAAAATATTTTTAATAGATTTTGAAAAATTTAGGAACATTAAAAAATTAACTTCAATTATTGTACATATTTTTTATGACCGAGTAAATAAAGCTTACTACTTTATATTCATGGGGGATAATATGCAATTATATACTTTATATATAACTAAATAAATATAATTCAATAAAGCAATTAGAACATGTGTTACTTATAGACCAATATTTTCCTTAAAGAAATCTATGTGTTTAAAGATTTGGAGACTAAATTTTGACTTAAATATTACTAAAATAGTTTCCAATTATTAAATATTATGAATTGAATACCAATATCAGGATTCATTCATTTTTTTTTCCATCCACATAAATGCTGATGACATCTAGAAATCAACATTAGTGAATTGGCAGTTCGGTCATTTTTTTAAGTAAATCCAAAACTGTGGATTAAATTACTAATACTGGTTGTTCCTGACTATTTTGATGTGCCCTCCTTCCTACATCCACCCTGAAAAGTATTTGTCTTAAAGTCACAGTAGTTGTGTGATTACAGTTTTAATGCAATCTTACTAATAAATATAATCATCAAAAAAAATTAAATTGTTAGATTTTAAACATTCTAAAAATATTTTTCACCTCTTCAAACTCTTGTGATAAGCAGACCAAACATGATATTGTTTCTATAACATGAGAATAGAATTATGAAAGTTTATAACTATATTTTATAACTTCCATCAGATGTGTCCTTATTTATTTCAATAATTATAATTATTTTGTGTTTAATGCTATTACTATTATGAATCAATTTAGGCCAATATTGTTATGCATTCCACTGCTATATGTAAAAATCTACAAAAATTAATCTTTTTATAAATAGGAACATGCAGATCAAGAAAGAGAGTGATTTGTTAGAATTATATAAACAACCACATCTTAAGTATTCAAGCAATAGATTACAATATACTAGAAAAAGAAATTTGAATTGCCTGTTTGGGGGGACTTTCATAACTAAAACTAATTTATTTTATAAAATAAAGTTACTTTAAACTAATTAGTTTATAAAACCATACATGTCATGAACATGCATTATAAAAAATTTAATTGTTTAAAATAATTTTTATTAGAAGTGGAGTAAGAAATACCTCAATAATAAAATTTTAAAGTCTGATTTTTAAATGGCTCAATAATTTCTAATATATCACAACTTTCTAATATATTTCTATTCAACACTTTAAATGGTTAGATGGTTTGTCATTCTCAAATCACTTTTTATACACATGGACTAATTTTATTTGAATCTTCAGATTAAAATAAATTCTAAACCTATTACCAACGTATTGTGTGAAACATTTAGTGATATATTTTGAGAAGCATACATTTGAATGAAATTTAAACTTATAAATTGTTGAACTAAAGGCTAGAGGAAAAAATTAATTTCTAGCCCTGCTTCTTTAAAGGAGTAAGCAACCATAATACCATAATCAATCCTTTTAGATGACAAGAAAATAATTATTGGATTAATATAAAGATATATAAAACTATACAAAATTTGAACATACAAAGACATTTAATCATGAATAGACTTAAAAAAATTATGCTTTTAAATAATCAGTAGTAAGATCAAAAACAGCTAATCAATTTTTAAAATATTGTATTTGAACATCAACAGCATCAATAATAATAGCCAATGTTTAGCAAGTTCAATTATAACACTATTTAATGAATTGACTTACAAACTGAAACACCATCAAATAAAACATTCTTTTGAAACAGTTTGAGAATTGAGAAAAAATAAATAATAAGAATATAAAAAATAGAAGTATATAATCAAATAGAAGAATATAAAAAAAATTATACAAAATTTTATTTCTTAAATTGTTGACAGATTATATGATTGTAATTTTTCTTGTGATCAGATATTATCCTGAAGCAACAGGACTTAGCACCTTTTCACAAATATTAATTGTATAAAGCACAATGTAACAACACATTTATCACATACCTGCACACACTATAAAGCTGCATTTATATTTACCCTTTCAAACAGGACATTAGTAAATCACCAAATAGTTACAGCATTTTCTTTTGATATAAAAATTTTCTACTAGATGCATAGTTCATTCTATTGTGCCAAATATGTATGACTACAATACAATATTCACTTTTTATCTTTACTCATAATTCATTGCAGGAAATTTTCAATCTTTTAAGATATATCCTCAATCATAAATTAATTGATGTGAATTACTTCCAGTTTTGGGTTTGTCAAGCATTCAATTAGTTTTCTTACTTTTATAATGATAGACAAATGGAGTGAAAATATAAATATATTTAATGTCAGAAAATTTCCTTTAATTTGTTATAAATCTAAATAAGTTAAATTTCTCATCCTAATCAAATCAATAGGGGAAAAGGGGGGAATTCTTATCACTGGTAACGTACTTTTCATTGAATCCTAATATGAACTTAAAGTTAACAGTATTCAAAATTTAAGATTTGTTGGTTAAAACAAAAAATACATTTGAATTAGTAAAATCTGAGTCAATCAAACTACTGAAAATCCACATAAACATTTAATACCTCTTTAAAATCACAGTTATTAAAAATTAAATATCTAGAGATTAAGAATTTTACTGTACAATTTTATGTGATCATGAAATAAAACATTACACAACTATAGTTCTAGTTATAATACTTACCTACAATATTTTATTCCAACTAACATCTTATAATTTAAACACTTTTTTGTAAACACTTCACATGCCTTAGACATTAAAAGGTAAAAACAGTTCAAATATATTTAGAAGACAAGTATTAGATTTGGATAATTCTTCAACAGAGGCTGCATTCAAATTCATAATCTTATGCTGTTGAAGCAATTTTATCATTTCCTTTAGAAAAATCTGTAAATCAATACATGTTTTCTCTAATTCATTAATCACTCCAGCACAACAAAGATATCACTGATTATTCAAATCCTTTGTTTAATTAGTTAAATTGCTTTAAGATTTTTTTTGTTGCATGGGAGCTAGTTGAATGAGAATTTACCATTAAAAGTGGATTTTGAAGAATAACAAACATAGCCAAGGTGACAAATTTGCTAAAATCAGAAATATATGGGAAATTATAAATTATGTCTAAAAATTTTCTTTTTATCTATTACAAATCGTGATTCTTCTCCAGAAAATATTTTTCACTCAATGAAAAAAATATCAAATCTTAGATGTAGTTAAATTTTAAAGAACATAAAATAGCATATTTATTTATGAATGTCTTAAGTAGTTTACCAAATTGAGATACTAAAAAGTGGGAATCAATATTTTCAAATCTTCTCATTATTGACATTATATCATCAAGAACTTATGGACTGTTAAATGAATAAACATATAAACTTTTAAAATTGTGATAATTTTGGCATGAAACTACCTATGAAAATATATCTATCAAAAGTTTAATTAAAGTAATCAAGAATATTCACAGTAATTCATATCATTAATATCTGGACTACACTAAAAATTTTTTAAAAAAATTATAAATATTTGGACTACTCACCTTTTATTAAATTTAATTAATTTTACTAAGAGGTGAGAACATTTAAGAATTTCATAAAATCAAAATGAAATGCATGGAGATAAAAATGTATGGAAAATATAAAAGCAAATAATGTACAAGATATATTTAAGAAATATCTTTAAAAAAATTATTTAAAACAAAAATACATTATTTTGTCTAAGAGTAGAGAACTGTACAGTGGTTAAAATGCGTCAAGCATGCGTTAAAGTGTGGAAAACTTGCTTAACAGTTTGAAATGCGTATGTATTTGACATGATTTTTGTTTTATGACATTGGGTTATACTATGACATGCACGAAATTCATTTTGCATGCAACCCTTAAAGCGTTTAATGAGTAATTTTATTTGTCTACAATTTAAGAATTTGCAGCGTTAATATTCCTGTTATTGGAATTAGAGTTTTTTTAAAGTTATTTTGTTTGGAATTTTTTAAAGATATATTGTTTGGAATTTTTAAAATAATGTTTCAACTTTTTTAAAGGTATTGTTCAGAATTTTTTCAAAGTTATATTATTTTGAATTTTTGTACTAAGTTATTGTTTGGTCACCCATTAAAAGATCTGTGCTGGGTACTAAGCATATGCATGGTCAGCTTAAATCTTATCTCGTGAAGTATGTATGGCAAAGAAATCAAAAAAACATCATACAAGATTATTTTAAAGCAATAAAAACGATTATTCTTAAACAGGTTGTGACAATTGTCAAACACTGATGATCTGGTGAGTTATTTTTCTTTCAACAAAATTTCATTCAGAGTAATAATTTCTAGTTATTCTAAAAATATATGTTTACATAAATAAATACAATCTTAAGTATACTTTCCTGCATGTTTTGATATAAGTGTTAGATTGTGTCGCCATGAAATTTTTTGAAGGTGTGCGTTACACACCCATTTAATTAAAATTTGAATAAAAAATGCAATTTGTTAACATTAGAAATTTAGCTTTAATGCCCAGATGTCACTGTAGTATGTAGCGCTACAATGAAGTTTTTTTAAGATGGGCACAGCTGCTTAGTATACTAAAATTTGAGTTTTAATAAAATATTTGTTTCTAGCTATTAAAATTTTTATCCTTCTATAGTATGTAATTATAATGAAATATTCAAAATTTTGATATTTGGAATTCAAAATAGTGCGCAATTCCAAAGTTGAAAAGTTCGAATGTGATCGGTATTTAGTAAGAGAATTTAGGTTAGTAAGAGGATTTAGCAAAGTGACGTAATTTAGGTTGGTGAGATAGCTGTGCAGCACTTGGCGTGAAAATTGGAAATGGCACCAAACCTGGACAGTTTTGTTGTCTTTTATCCATTATTTGGATATCAAGTATACATCATGTAAAAATATAAAATATTCTTGGAAATGAAAATCCCAAAATGAATCTACCAATTCAAAAGGGTGCAAAATATTAACATTCAGTAAATTGAAAAGAACTTTAAACATATTTGAATCAAATAATATTAGCTTGATAGACACTAAACTCTAGCTTATATTTTTTAAATTAAGGTTTTTCAAAACTTAATTGTTAAAATTTTAATTCAATGTCATTATATTTATAATACATAAAAATATAAATTAAAATTTTTCACTTCACCTATAAATTTCAGATTTCTCTATTTAATTCTTCAAACTGAGTGTGATTTCATGATGCAATTTCAATTCTTCTCACAGCTGTTTCAGCCACTGCTATTTGAAGAGCTTTAACAAAGGAAATATTTTATACATAAAAAAATTAAGCAAAAATTTGTGCACAAAAATGATAATATTTGCTTAAGTTAATTATTTAATTAAAAATTTTATGATATAAATAAAGATAAAGAATACTCCACAAATCAAACTTAAAATTTTCTAACTAAAATAAAAATTAAGTATAAAAACAAATGAATATGGTTTAATATTTCTATATGCTCTCACTTCATAAAATGTTAGTACACATTTTTTTAAATAAATTACATTCCCCATACTTAATAAAACTTCTTTGATGCTATTTATTATTCAATCAAATATTTTTACCAAAAAATATAGAATAACCATTAATCATTTTTCAAAATTTAAGGAAAAATAGAGCAATTAATATATTTTTCCAGAAAAAATTCTTAGTTTTAATTCATATTTCAATATATCATTAGATATGGAAAATAATTTAAAACTGACTTGTATAAAACATGTGTATAATAAAGTATAACCTTTATAATAAAGTATAAAACATGTGAGCATATGAATAAGCTCATGTAGTGCATTTCCTAAATTGTAATATTAAGCAGAAAATTTTTCATGGAAATGATAAATAGAATAATTTGTGTCTTTTACAAAAAAATTTTGGAATTGAGAAAAATCATTGGTCAATTATTTCATTAAAAAAACTCATAGCATATTTTTCAAATACTTTGATTAAAAGAAATTTAAAAAAATATTGTTTGGTTTATATACATCAAATTTCACCAATGATTCATATTTTTTACTTTTAGAAAATGAATTTTCCTATAAGTTTTTCAACAGAAAATTTTTCAAGCATTCAGTATTGAGATCAGTATTGACCATAGAAGAAAAAAAATTGTTTTATGTCAGAAACCAGTTTTTAAATTATGAATATTCAATTACAGTACCTTAAAAAATTACAAAAAAACTTTAAATTTGAAAGGCATATAGAATTTAAAAAACATTATAAAATTAGAATAATTCCTTGCTTTTAAAAAGCTTACAGAACATCTTAAATTACTTGAATAATTTGTTTTTTATTCAATTTCTTTTTTTTTTTTTACTTTAATTTAAATTACTTAAGAAATATCAGCATTAATTTTGCACTACTCTTATTGGTAAATGCTGTAAAATTTTACATGATTTTTCACCAATAGAAAACCATACACTAAATTCGCCATCAGTAAAATGCAACTTTTAGGTTTTTCATTTAAGCAGCAGTTTTATTGTTGTCTTTATAATAAATATAAAATACTTTTCTAGTTATTTTTGCAAATAAACCGTACCAGAATTTTTTTAATTGTATGTTCTAAAACATTAATTTAAAAACCTTTATACAATTTAGCTGTTTGCTTACAATGAGAAACAATATAAAAGAATTCAATGTCAATTTGTGAGAATTGTTCCAGTTTTCCTGGTTAACAAATTTTTAATGCGTAAATGATTTCCTTTTATTTACTAGTATTTCCTTATATATCAATGGTGAAAAGCATTTTTAACATTTTTTGTAAGTTCACATAAATTACAAAATTATTAAAAAATTCAGAAAAGCAAATTAAAATTAAGTATCATCCAGAAGAACCTGAAATGCAGTCATTTATTCCTTCATGGAAAAAATTATTTTTTTAATTTGTTATATTAACATTAATAACATATTAAAATTAAATCAATTTAAAATGTTATTAATATTAACTTTATTTAAAAAAAATTTATTTACTAATAAAATTTTAAAGAAACAAAATACTCAATAATTGAGATTTAAAATTACAACAAATCAAAATACTAAAAAGGATTAACAGTATCAACAAAACAAATTTAATTAACAATAATGATAATTAATAGCCAAACAGCAAAAAAATTGACACAGGTGCCATGTACTCCATGCGGCAGATTCTGAGATTGGCGATTTTTTGGCAGATATTCATTTGTATCCAGCAACAAGATTATTATTACATTATACAGAAGAAGACCAATAAAAATTAAGGTGAAAAATCAATTTTGACAACCCTAGTGTTTACATCATCGCGACGAGATTTAGAACATTTTGTTCAATTTCAGCATTTTATCAGAAACTTTTGTGAGTTAACTTCGTAAGATTTTATTTAGTGTTTTTTACAATTTGCTTCACATTTTGGATACTTAAATTCCAAGTTGTATTGCTCTTTTCCATTACTTTAAATTTATATTTATTCTTTTCCAAATGTTGCTTTATTTTTCATTTTTATTCGTGTTCAGATTCTTATGGAATTTTTGTTAGAATTTGTATTCTGATTTTTACTTTTTTGAGTTCCCACATTTTCCTTATTCGCATTCGTGTCCGAAATAATTTCGGAAACAAATAAGAAAAATATTCGTATTTTCTAATATTTCATTATTTTAAATCTTATTATTTCAATAATATATATTCATGCTCTTAATTTATCAGGTTTAAATTTAATATTTAGATATCTAAAGTTTTTCAAAAACAATTTTATTACACCACAATTACAACATATCCACGCAGCATTACGTCACAATGACGTAATGCTGCGTGGATATGTTGTAATCTTGGCAACATTTCGTCGTCGCCAAAAAAACTCAGAATTTGTAACCATGGATTATACTGTGCCAAAAAATTTTAATGAATGTCAATAAATTTCAGAAACATAAAACAGGACAGATGATAGCCACTATCAACAAAGATGCCTTATAATCTTAAAGCAAAATTTTGTATTTAGTGAATTTGTTAGACGATACTATTTATCTGGTATCTAGAACTTCTTGTAAAAAGATTAAAAATGTTAAGAATAATCTACATTCGTTTTTGGCAACCTAAGTGTTCACATTATCATGAGAGAATTTAAAATTTTTAACTAGTTATAAATTTTTGTAAGAAAATATATTCTTATAATTTGAAATTACATTTTTGAAATTGAAGTTCCTATGCTTTTTTTTAAACTATTAGGTAATTAAAATTGTATTTTATGATTTATATTTACATTCACTAAATAGACAATTAGAATTTATAACATTTTTTAAAAAGTTCCTGTGTTTTTAATAAACTAATATTTAAAAATGTGTGTTTATGCTTTTTATTATTTATCTAGTTTGATTTTATTATTTAAATTCATAAGTGTATTATGAATAGAATCTATTACATTATGATTACAGAAGATTGGTAATATTTCTTCATCATATATCGTCTAACATACTAAACGGCAACTATATTTCATCGTTGTCAAACAATTGATACCAAATGTTTTAATTATATAAATTAACCAATACATATAAAATCATGTGGTTAATGAGTAAATGTTTAAAACTATATTCACGAATTTTCATGTATACAAGTCTTACAAATAATGACGATTAACTTGAAAAATGTCTTGATAAAATTAACAATATTTACCAATGCATACCAAATGTAATAAATGGGAAATCGGGTAAATTAACAACTCGCATAGAAAATATTTAGTAAAAAAATTATGATAGTAATTGATACCAAGCTTAAGTACAAGCAATTAATTCAAAATTTACTTTAAAATTAAAATCTAAAAAGCACATTAAAAATAAATAAAAATGATTAATTCAAAGGAAAATCAAAATGGCAATACTTGTCTCGTCATTGACATAATAAATAATTATACAAATTCAATACACAACACATACGAAAGATGGTAAAAAATTTGATATAAAAATCACTTTATATAATAAAGTTAGCGTTTATAAAACATAAACATACAAGAAAATAATTTGCAAACAAAATAAGCACAAATAAAAAACAAAGGAGATTTGATAAACGTTTGATTTCAAACACTTTAAACTGTGTTGCCAATACTTATAAATGAATATTTTTCAAAAATTTTCGAACCATATAACAGAAAAAGGCAAAAAGTTCGTTCGCTCGTTTAGCAGATTGAAAGAAAGACAAAATATAAAATATGTTAAATTTTATTTAACTTTGGAATTCATGGATGGAGTTTTCAGTGTAAACAAAAACTAACCTCAATTGACCGGAAGCCATCGCAAATACTTCCGATTTTCTCTCTTCCCATTGAAAATCACTGCAATCGCAAAAATTTTTAATTAAATATTTTTAGGTATTTATTTCTGTTATCGAAATTTATTTTATTTTATCCGTTAAAATCATAATTTTTAATAAGAGTGCAATCAGTGGTGATCCCGTATATTAAAATTTTTTTTTTAATTTTTACTTAAATAATCCTGATGGATTACCATATTTTGCTGGGAATCACTGTTATTGGCGATATTAGGATCAATTGTTGATGAATGATATATTGTAATCCACATTCTAACTCTTGTTATTATTTATCTCAATTGTGCAATTGTATCTCAAAGAACATTTTCTTCTTTAACTAATTTTTAAATCATTTCAAATATTAAATAAGGTATTATTTATGCTTTCATTTATAGTATTATAAATTTTATTAAAATTTTCTTGATCATGTTAGAATATATGAATTGGTATTTTGGCTAATTGTAGTATGCACGATCTATCGGCCTGATAACATCTTAAACTAAAGCCAATAAACGAAAAAGATCCATCAGAAGGTTATAAACATAAACGATATTTTATTAACACTATATACAAATGTCATACATACATATAGGGCGCGAAAGTGACGACAGCTTCGGTCGGAGTTAACAGTCCGACTGACAGTTCGTTCTTTTTCCCTGAATCACTGTTGCGGTACTGCCATCTGGTGTCTGTTGGCAGTACCGCACCAGTGAATCTATGTTGGATTTGACATCTCTTGTGAGATCCCTGGTTTTGTGCTGCCATCTGGTGGAACGTACTGGATTTAATGTTGTATGTGCGATCGCCACAGTATCAATAATGAGTAGAACAAAATTTTTATGATGTGTTTATTTACTTGTTGTTTATTAATATTTTAAACAAATCTTGATTTTTATTGCAATTAAAATTTAAGTCTTATTTTTAAGAGTTCATTTAATATATAGCTAATTAAATTAAGGATTGTAAATTGGGTTCCATTGGAAATTTGAAGATTTTCACTTGCAAAAGTAAATTTGTTCCAGCTCACATTGCAACCAAATGCTACGCAACAACTACTACCTTTATTTGCTTTCTGCATTTCAAAAATTTTTATAGTTTTTTTTTATAAATTTTTAAAATTTATTCAAAAATTTTTATTCAAAAATAATTGCTTTTAAATGAATATTTCTCAAAAGCAATGGAAACTACAGAAAACAAGCACAATGGTATAAGACAATAATGGAATAGTAAGCAGGAAGTTTCGTGACGGAAGTTTTCTAGATATCCATGGTAGTAGTGCCCTCTATTCTACGCTTTACAGAAATTTCTATCCATATTGATTTGTTTTTAAGCGTAATTAAGAAAAAAAAATTTATTTCTTTACAAGAAACTGGTCATAATTTAGAATTTAAAATTAAAATCTAATTAACAATTATCACCCAATGTGTATAAAAAATTTTAATGATAATTATTTTGATTCACACAATCATTACATACATATTTAAAATTTGTTAAATTAGCGATTGCTTATATTTTTTGGGAAAATATACCCTTTTGGTTATATCTTTAATTTACTTAACTCATACATATTTGCATGAAATATTTACTACCATTAACATATATTGGATTTTCCTTATTCAGATAATATTAATATAATTCATTTTTTTACTTGAATAATTGTTTTCTGCATAAATAAGAATTTTTATATAACTAATAATATTCCAATTACATTAAGATTTTGTGCAACCATCAATTAAAAATTAATTACTCTGATATTTTCTTCTAAAATGAATTTAAAACAGATCAGGCTAAAAAATTGTTTGGTAAAAGTAAAAATATATTTGCTTTAAATTTCCTTTTGTGTTTATTTCACTTATGAAGTAAAATAAAAATATAATAAATGAATATATTCTTCATAAGCTTGCATATTTTTGTACGAAAATTAAATAAACAATCAGTATTAGCAAATTGATTATTTTTTATATATATTTTGATAATTTTTTGAAAATATTGAAAACTATCATTATTCAACAAAACTAGTGTGTATATTTCATATTCTAAATTTATTCAAACTCATTGAATGACATAATGGCTTTCAATATAATGTAATTCTATTTTTAAAATAAATATTTTAGGTAACTTTTTATCATAGTTATTAATCTTTAAGCAAAAATAGCTGTAAGTCTGTAAATAAATGGCAAGCAGATTATTAACATAATTCAAATAGTATTAAAATATTTTTCATATAAATTATTTTATGAAAAACAAGAAACACAATAAAGCATTCCTGAATGTTTAAAAATCTAAATTAATCCTGCAATGATAAAAAATAAATGGTAGTTACACATACAGCCTTCAATAAATGCTCTCTAAGACCTTAATTCTCAATAAATGCAATTTTTACATTATTGTATCATTATATTTAAACTTAATTTGGCTTACCAATATGTACATGAATTTGTAATAAATATTACTATATTTATTTGAATTTTTTAAAAATTTACGATTGAAATTATTTTTATTAAAAATCTATAACATCCCTAAGCAAACTCAGCAACATAAAATATATAGCAAAACTATTGTTTCATTTATATATATTAAATAGAAGAATCAATGATTTCAATAATATTCAATAAAGTATATTTAAATGTAGAATATTTTTTCTGTGTTTTTATCTAAACTAGTTAAAAGATATATTAAAAAAATTAAGATTTTAAATTTCAATTTATTTGCTTCTCATAAAAAAAATCCATGTTTAGTATAATTGAATCTGAGATAAAATCTGAGATGGGACAAATTATAACGCAACTCAGATTTTTCAAATGTTATGTAAAGCATATGACTTATTTCCTGGAATAGAACATTTTTTTATATTTTTCAAAATAATTTATATCTTTTGAATCCCACAGGTATCTTTGATCTATATAATTTCATAAAATTAATAAACTTTCTAAAATTTTGTTAATTTTTATAAAATAATTTTTTTATTTTGTCATCGTTAATAAATAATTTAATTAAAATGTAATATTTAATATTCAAAAATTAATTTAATGCCCTTTGTGAAAAATTTTCCTGAATTAATCTTCATCATAAAAATGTTTGTAAGAGTTAATCGGAAATATTATTTCGAAGGGAGAATAAAAAAGAAAACAAAAGAAAAAGGTAAATAATGTGTTTTGTCCCTGGTGCCCTGCCAGATATTTCTAACACTCTGGAAAACCTTAAAGTTTCTCTCAAAATTACTATTTGGTGACTTTAATTGGCTGCACACTTTCGCTGGCGTGAGTGAGTTTTCCAGTGATTTCCTCGTTTGCCCCTGGCTTGAAGGTGCTATCATGATTGCTTCTGTTCTTTGTAATGGTGAAAATCTTAGAAGCCGAGCTTGGAAACTACAACAGCATTAATTTAAAGAAATAAAATCATGAACTAAAAAAATTTCTAATCAGTAATGCATCTGGTCTTCAACTGTGAATTGAACCGTGGATTCTGTTCACTACGCGGACATGTTCATTTATGACGTCACTCTATTTGTAGCGCGTCACTATAATATATAATGTTGTGAGGTTAATAAATTCTGAAAATTTGAATCGAAATCAAATCTTTTTATTAGGGATGGGACTTTGTTACTTTTCTTGTACTTGGTACGTACTGAGTACAGTTACTTTTAAAGTAACAAGTATTTTACCGATTACTTAGTGTACTTGTTATATTTTTTGTGCTGCCATCGGATTAAAATATAATGTTAATTTTTTTCACGTTTTATGAAAAACTAAAAACTAAATTAGTAATAAATTAATAATTAATTAAAAGTTAATAATTAATTGTACAACATTTTGTATAATTTCATAAAATTAATTAATATAATTAATGTTAATTTATATCATTATCATTTGTAAATAAGCATCCAGTTAAGGTTAAAATAAGGGCTGATCATAGAGCTAGGATTAGTATAATTACTGTCCTTAACCAAAACACATTATATTCGTTAACATTAACTGATATAAGAAGCTTAATAATTAGAAGGAAAATTTATACATAAATTACATATTTTTTTATTTCCATGTATTAAAATATCGATGTTCCATACATAAGGCTTAGAAAACATACATAGAGTTAATCATTACTTTATGGTTCCATACATACAACGTGAATTTCAATATTGTTTTAAACTAGAAATTACTTTAAAAATATAATTTAATAACTTTAAACTATATTTAACGTAATTTTTTGCAATTATTAATACATTAAATAATAAAACGATAGCTAAGCAAACTGCGAATAAACAATACTTAAAGCAGAGCACAAAATTTTTTTACCTGTGAAATGTTATTCCTTCCAATTTTTTGGTCCTTCTATTAGTGCATCCGAATGCTACACAAGATCCCATTTCTTCTTTTAAACTCAGATTAAAAAAATAATACAGCTTAAATATCAAAAATTAAGAAATAAATGTATCACTTATGGTACAGAATACGAAATTAGCGCTTTTCTTGTCTAACCAATATGGCCGCTCGGTTACAGTTGATACTTCATCGAAAGGGGGTAATTTCCCCTCCCCCTACTCTTAGCTCTATGGAGCTGATATAATAATCTATAAAAAATTTTCTTTTTATAAATGCAACATTTCAATAATAGCAATTTTCGTTTTTCCTGAAAAACTCTAATTTTTAGTATGAAGCAATTAAATATAAGTTATTCCCTCAGCAAACAGTTTTTCAGTGAAAAATTTTGAACTTATATATTTTAATAAATATATTCCTTTCAGTATAAAAAATCCTAATCTTTTGTTATTTACATTTTTTTTTAGAATTTTCATCTGTTCTAAGTAAATTTTCAAATTATTCCTTTGTAAATTTTCAAAGTTTAATCAAAATATTAAATTAGTCGTGATAATATAATTTCTATTTTTCAACCAAATCATCAACTTAATTTTTTGTTTTAATTTAGTAAGATTTTCCAATTATATAAATGAATTTTTATAATTAACTAGCAAATAATTTGTAAAGAATCGCAAAGTGGGAGGATTAATCAATTACAAGGAGATTTTTTTAATTTGCTTAGAAATATACAATTACTTTTAACAAAAATCAAATTAAATTTCTCATATTTTTCTATTATTAAACATTGATGAAACAATTACAGCAAAATTTTTTGATACCTAATAGATAGTTATTTATTTTATAAATGACGTTTATTTGTTTCTATTTTTATGAAATAGATAAACTAGATTTTCTAAAATAAAAATTGCATTAACTCACATATCTTGCTTCAGTTTCCTGAATCTTAATTTATGGATAAATAAAGTAGCTTTGCAATTAAAACTGTATTAATACTTTTTAAGTGAATATCATCATCATTCATAAAGTAACTTTTATAGTAACACAGAAATTCATTGAATATCAAAAAATGTAAAACTGTTTTACCAATAATCTAAATGTTATGTTGTTTTAATGTAAAATGTTAAGTAAAATGTAATATTTAATACAAAATACAGGAACTAAAATACATATATTTTATTTACATCAAACTGTAATTTAAAAAATACACAAGATGGTATAAATAAAGATAAAAAGTAAAAGTTGACTTAATAAAAAAATTTTTTTTTCATTTCGAAGTTCATAATTAAAATGAATAAACTATCTTTATATGTTTCAACGATTTTTTAAATTATGTTGTGATAAATTTCGGTTCATTTATTTAAATAGAATTATATTATATTTTGTGCAGAAATTTATGCAAATTTACTTTTGCATTACAAAAAACATTACACAAACACACATTACAAAAAATAAGTAATTTTTTTTTTTTACGATTTAAACTGAATTTACCGACATAAATCTGAACTGAAAACTTGGTTTTATAAAAACAAAGGTAATTTTTCTCAATTTAATGTGCTGGCGTACATTTTAATTTAGATGCTTGATTCCCAGTTATATTATTTTGAGATAAGCTAGAAATACGTATTTCCTGATTAAAACTCTAAACGAAATTTAATTTTTCTATAAAACTACTTAATATAACACATCTTAATTAATTTGCTTAAATGCAGCTCATTATGAATAATGAGCGAATGTTTTTTATTTTTTAACAGGTACTTACATTCAAGAGTAAAATTCTATATTTGATTTACAAAAATTTCTAGAAAATTCTCAGCATTCTGTGTTATTAATTATTTTCAAATATCTTTTCCTGTTTCCGAAAATCATCCCCCAATCATACCATTTTAAATACGAATTGAAAATATGCATTTTTATTTACGTGAACAATTTCCCCTAATTTTGTTTTCTCATTTTCAGAACAGCAATTTATGTGATTATATAACTACCTAATTTTTAATGGTAAAAATATTTTTGAAGAGAAAAAAATTTTTAAAGTAAAAAATATTTAATTACTTTTAGAAATATTTTTTTGAAAAAATTATCTTTAAAACTAAAATATAGTAAAAAAAATTTCATTTATTTTTCGTTCAAGCCAATAGAGTAATTTTGGCAACAATAATCAGATTTAAAAAATTTAATTGAAATTAATTAAAAGTTTAAAAAAAAATAATAAGTAAAATAAGTCAATAAATATGGAATAATATATGACAAGAATATCAGGCTTTTTTCTTATATTAAAAAGTGACATATTTAAAACCAGAAGTATAACCATTAAATAAATGTGCTACGATTATTGATTTTCCCAATTCATTTATTTTATTAACAAAAACGAAACAAATGAACTTGTTTATTTTCTTCATTTAGCAATAGAAATTCATTTTGTACCCTCTCCAGCCAACACCCTCTCCTAAAATACATGCATCTCTAGGGGGTGTTGCTTCAGCCCAAAGAGATTTTCTAATTTCCAAGAATCAATCTTCTATTTTTCAGTTAAACCAGCATCTCATTTCTCTTCTCCTACCCACCCTTACTATCATGGGAAGAGATTTTCCAAATCCTGACACAATCTCCAATTATCAGCTATGAGGCTAAATAGCACTTCATTCTTTTAGTTTCATACAAATTCATAACATTTTTTTCAATTTGAAAATGTAATATGAAACAAACTATTCATATAATGTCATCACAAAATGCAATCAATTATTTCTTTTCTTCACAAAACCCTTCTCTTTCTCTTCTTTCTCTGAATCTTTTTTTTCCCCACAAAACTTAAATATATATATATTCATTCAAAATATACTTGTCATTTTATTGCAGATTATAGTTTAAGAAACTGCATGTAAATAAAGATAGTGTAAAGAATCTCTGCTTTTATGTGGTGTTTGTTCAAATGTAATAAATAATTAGTTTAAAAATGCATCTTATTTTAATATACCACAATATTTACTTTAATAAGAAAGAGAAATAATTGATTTTTTCATTTTAAAAATAAATTATAAATTAAAATTCATAACTGATATATATATTTTTTAAAAAATATAATTCTTGTGCATTTCCCCAACTTTTAAAATAGCAATTAGAGTTTCTTTTTTTAATATATCAATAGTTAATCATTAATTTTTTATTAACATTGTTGTTAAGAAATTATTTTTGTATAGGAAAATCTTACAATACAATATATACAATTTTGTGTGGTGTTTGTAGAATTTTATGTTTAAATTGAAGCTTCAATCTGAAATTATTTTTTCTTTCAAATTCTTAGTCTTTTTATTTAAGAATAAATTATGTACACAAAAATGCGTTACTTATGTACTAGCATTGATTTTCACGTCAGCAAAGATTATCTTTCTCCATCTTAAAAGTAAAGGTTCACACGAAACAAGATGGCGTATAGTAAATAAAATTTGGTTACAAATTAAATTCCCAAATAAGAATTCATTATGAAATGTGGACACCTTCTGAGTAAAATATGGCAACCTTAAAAAATCTAGCCAAAAAAGGGATCTATTATTAAATCTAGTAAAGCTATTATTTTCTTACAGCAAACCTGAAAGCAATCTCAAGCATTGATTGGACGAAAAGAACGAGTTGCTCAAATTTTAAGCTGTGACGTCACGTAATGTTAAGTCTACGAGAGTTGCTCAAACTGAAATCTGGGCAACATTAATGTAATAGGGGCTTAATTCGTCCGTCTGTATCGATATATCGATGACATTGTTACTTGTACTCGCTTTGTCATTGGCTCTTCTGTACTTGTTACATTCAATCAAGTACACTTATTACTTTGTAACAACCACGTACTCACGAACTTGTTTGTTACTTTGTAACAACCACGTACTCACGTACTTGCTTGTTACTTTGTAACAGCCACGTACTCACGTACTCGCTGATTACTTTATAACAAGTACGTACTCACGTACTTGCTGATTACTTTGTAACAGACACGTACTCGCTCTGTCTTAGAAACTGGTCAAGTACATTGTACCTGCAACTGTCTGAGGATACTCGAACACACGCTGGCTTTGTTACTGGAAGTACTGAGTATTTGGAAGAAAAAGTACTGATTACAGGTTGTTACATTCAAATACTGATTACAAAATACTTGTTACACGTATTTCTTCCCATCCCTACTTTTTATATAAAGTCTGCTTAAGTTCAATTTTTAGCTTCGTAATAACAAATTTATGTTCATTATTTTATAATGGAAAGCTTAAAGGGTTTTCAACTTTTTTATTATCTATAGAATGTCAGTCAAATTTATAAACTTTTATTATAATCAAAGGTGTTCATAATTTTTTGTTCATTTTTATAATAAATTAGAGGTTATTGTAAAATAGCTTGATTGAATAACTTAACATCCGATACTCTTATTACTATAATTCTTCTAAAATCATATCTATATTTCCATGTATTTGTTATAATCATTGTACTAATTGATTATATAATTTAAAGATAATTATTGTGAAAAGAGTAAAATATACTTTAGGGTGCCCCTTGACTGTTTATTTCGCCAAGCTTGTTTCCGTACTTTTAAGAAATATAGCGCTAAAAACACGATATATCAACCAGAAATAAATCAACATCGCAACAATGATGCCAAATTGTCAAAAAACTGAATGACACCCTAAAGTAAAAGCCACCCTTTTGATAAATACTAGTATAATTCTTTGACATTTCACATTTAGACGTTATCGATGAAAATTTCTTGTAGACTGGATGATTATCATTGTGTTAATAATTTGGTTAAGGTTATGAAACTACTAATTATTCCTTTAATTTGGAATTGACTAAATTCTCTAACTATTTTAATTACTTATTGAATTGATAACTTAAATTTTAAAAAAGTTATAATTAATTATTTACTTCAACCATTTGAAATATCTTTTGTGAAAATTTTGACTCTTGAAGGTGATTCAAATTTTAAGTCATAAACATTTTATAGTTTATATAATGCTATGAGTTAATTATGTATAACATTAGAATGTTTATACTTTATCTGATAAAAAAGAGTTTATCCTTGTGGCTGTTAATTGAATTCCTTTTGAAAATCTTTTTCATTGGAACATTTTTGTTTTTTAATCCACGCTGAAATATTGTTAGATAAGTATCCTTTTATGAATTTTTTTATAAATTTTATTTTAGTCTGAGTCTTCTAATAGTTTTTTGCTTAATTATTCTTGAATATTGTTAAATATTATTTGCTGTAAATATAATTATTCCTACATTGGTGCAATAACTACTGCTGCAACGTTATCCAATAGATATAGGACAAATATGTTCTTACCTGCTTTATAAAGCAATTGATTTGATTGATGAAGCAGCAAATTGGGTGAGAATTAAAATGGACAGTTTGCTATAATTGTGTTTCTTACAACCTATCTTCATTGAAAATCAAATTAAAATTTTCCACAGTCTTCATCAATGACATTAAATTTTAATTAAATTATCAGTATTCTACAATTAATATCTTCACAATGGATTTTATTTTGATGTTGAGTTTATGCAGCATAGGTTCCTGTTAATATCAGAATATGTGTTTATAAGCAATTTCTGTGATCATGGTGAGAAATGTATATTTTTGTTTCTAGTGTTCATTGATGACTTTTTTTTATTTTGTCAAATCACTTAATAAGCAAATAATTAACAAATCAATAAAAAAATTAAAAACCATTAAAAATAATGAATTACTAAATATAAAGTAAGCAATAAAATATTTTTTTATAAAAAATGCTTATTTGAAATAAATCTATTGCAAACTTTTTAATAGACAATTACTAAATAAGGGAATCTATGGCAAGCAACAAGAATTAAGTTAAAAGTTGAGATAGCAAACTTTAAAAAATTTGCCTAGTTGCAAAAACGGAATTCTGTTTAGAGTTACCCAACACATGTTATTTGATTATACATAGTCAAATGAGCATTATGAGTGTAGTAGTTCTATCAGCAATTTTTTTATTATCTCCAAAAAAGAAAATTTATGTTCGGATTTTTGATTCAACAATGAGATCAATTCAAATTCAACAACAATCTCCCACAAACTTTGATGTTTGTAATGGTGTGGCATCAATTTTAAATTGTTGATGGTGATGTGTGTATTGTACATTAAAGCTTTCTAGCAAATAATACAGAAATTATGAAATATATTTATGCAAATTATAAAAATTTAGATATGCATTTATAAAAGTAATTTATGAAATGATAATTATTTTAGATAAAGAAATAACATAATAATTGAAATTGCAATTTTAAAAAAATGTGCCTAACGATTTTATTAAGACAAATTATGGTTTAACAAACTAATTATTTGATATTTTCAAACAACAATTTCTTTCATATTTTAAATTTGATTATATTTAAGAAATAAAAGTGCTCACTTACTGCTTAAAGTGCCCCAAAAAATTTCTTGTTAACTTGCATAAAATTTAAAAAAAAAAAATTCTTTCATCTAATGAAAAGAATTTTATATTTGCTAAAAACTTTTCAATTAAGAGATTTTATTATTTGCATTTCTTTCCATGAAAAAAAAGATTTACAGTCAAAAAAAATTTTTTATTAGCTTTCCATTATACCTTGAGTCTACATTTATTCCTTTTATTCTCAACCGAGCTGACAGCCGAATGGTTAGCGCTCTTGCCTTCGGTTCAACAGTTTATGGGTTCGAATCTCACCTTGGGCATGGATGTTTGTAGTATTTCGGAATCCACTTTAAACTGTAGATCCTGATCTAATTAGCCCTCGTGTGCAAAAAATGACCATTGAGCGACAAACAAACCTTTTATTCTCATAAATTTTTTACTTTGTTTTCAGTCTCTTACCCAAAATGATTACAATTTTCTTTGCAAAGTTAGTTTAATAAGTTTAAAATGAATTAATTTGATAAAGGAGAAAATTGGGTACTTTTCTGTTTTGCTGGCGCAAATCTCGCCAAGAGCCAATCAAGACGCCGATTGGCGACAGCACACATATAGACATAAAATTTTTTAAATAATGTTGGCCACACACAGTATACACAAAAAAATATAATTAATTGTAAGCTATAAGAATTTTTTACTTTGGAGACATAAACATTTTAACATCAAGCAAAATTCTTTTCAATGGGTCTTTCAAGTACCCTTCTCCACATAAATTCCGCGAGATAACTTTCCAGATGATGACGTAATATCTCCTTCAGGTTTATTTCGCCATTTGGCACTACTCACAGTCTTTTCTATTTTTGCGTATGCGTCTGAAGTTTCACATTCATAAAATTTTACTACTGTTCACTTTGAAATGTTCGATACTTTCCTGTCTCAGTTTTTCAGTGCAGTATGATTTCCACGAATCAGAATATATTACAGTCTTGTTTCAATATTTTCCATAATGGCTTTTAATATAGTAATGTGGATCTGGTTTGGCACCTCTCACAAATTTATCTGTCTCACGGCAAACTCCACCGAAATCCACTGTTAAAAGGCAAAAATCCGTCCTGCAAATAGTTTTTACGTTTCGTGAACATACTTTCATCCACTTCAACGATCTACCAGGCCCATCTATTGTTGACACTTAAGCAATAAATCCACACAAACCTTACGCATGTGGTTATTCCAGTCCACAACTGCTGTGATTGATTTCCAGTTGCTTTTCACACCATTTAATTGAAGCACTCTTTCTGCCCAACTGTAACAACTCACAGACGGCCAAGAAACTCACCCCGATGACTGAACCAAGTGCCTTTCCTGTTACTTTTTTTTTAATGCGACAAGTTAATAAATTGCAGCTGCCATTGAATTCCGTCTAAATACAACTTATCCATGATTATTATCACAAGTAGCAAGTTTAGACAAAATGCCTTTAGCTTGAAAGAATCTGACAGATGCTTCATCCGTTGTAGGTAAATCCCAAATTTTCATTGGTTTTTCATCCATTTTTATCGTATTAGGACGTAACTGATGTAGCAATACTAAAATTTAAATTTATTTATTAAATTGTTGTTCTCGTCTTCACATTATGGTGGAATGATGGTTGCCAGAGCCTCATTTTACTTAATTATTATATTAGATTACAATTTATCGGTGATGCATATTTCAAAATGTTATTTTTTAAAATATTTTTTTGCGAATTTGTTTTGATTATTTTTTTAAGATATATTTTAAAATCCAATTTTCTAGAGATTTTATGAAATTATTAAATTTGTATACATAGCATAAAATTATGAAATGGAAAAAAAAAGAGTTGAAATAAAGTCGCTGACAGTGAAAGGCCGTCACATGTTTTGGAAACGTAGCAGAAGAAGGTTACCAGCGGCAATATTCCCTCTAGCGCTGGTTGTATCATTTTTGGCGACTTTATCACCTGCGCCAGCAAAACGGAAAAGTACCGAAAATTGTTTATTTTAACATTGGATAGCGTTCAAGAGTGCTGTTTAATTGTCTGAAAGGTAAACACATTTTCCATAATAATAATTCAAATAAAAAAACTTCTAATTATACTGTTAACAATTTAAAATTTTGTTTCCACAAATATCTTGTGTCTTTAATCGTAATAAAATACATAGAAGACATTTTAAAATTATTGAAACATCATTTTTTTTTTATTTTAATGTAATTTAGAGCAATCCAAAATAATATTTCTATACTAATAGTAATCTGAATAACACCTGAATAAATACCTGTTACAAAAAATGCAAGCAAAAGAAATTAAACTCCTATCGAAGTTGTCAATTCTACAAGTTGTAAAACTTTATAAAGGGGAAAATAAAATGGAAAGTGCAAAAGTAATTGATTTCAAATGCCGAAGAGGGGGAAACGTGTTTTAGTGAAGACATGTTTTTTGCCTTTTAGCCTTCAGAAAAATTTATTAATAGAAAATATTATAAATCCTATACTACTGTGGGAATGAGTCGAGCAATTGAATAAACTTCAGAATTGGTATAAGGATCATATGTATTTTTTAATAACAAGTACAGATTTTGATTGTAACTATGACCAAGTGTAAAATCTAATTAATGTATATGATGTACTTTACCTGTATACTTGAGAATGTTTATTAGGCAGGTAAATGTTCAATTTGGTTGGTTTTTATTGTGTATTTGATCTAATTTTAAAAAATGCTATCTCCCAGCATAGGAGTGTGTATGTTAGATTCCTTTTAAAAGAATTATTTTTGCATACATCTACCTAATTATACTGTGTTTTTACTCTGAATGTCTTCATTGAGACATGTTTTCCCCCTTTTCAGTGCTTTGACTTTTGTCCAATCTAATTTTCATAAAACAGTTGTGTGAGACTTAATTGACATTTTTTGTGTCAAAAAGTCGCAAAATTGAAAGCTAGCAAGTGTGGAAAATTTTGATGAATAGTTATATTTATTAATATTAGAAACAAATTATCTTAGATTTTAGCCCGTAAAAACACAAATCTCTATGGGAATCCTATTAGTTTATAAAAACTTGATGGTTAATTTATCTTTTCTCTTGAACTTGCCTCACTTTCATACCTTCATCTTTATGCTATTGAAGTATTTATCTTCCTCTTTATAAACTCCTCTTAAAAACTAAGCACATTTTCTTTTTCTTGATTAAAATGAAGAAAATTGAATGTTAATGTTTTTCTGTAGATTTTTTTTTTTAGATTAATTAATTGTATGTAACTCTGAAATATTTCTGTGTGACTAATTTATTAATTTAATTTAAATACATAGTTTAGTTATTGTAAAGTTTTTGCTTACATGTAATTATTTTTTGTAAAATTATGGAAATGTCATATTCTCAATTCAGAAATCAGGCATTTAATATTTTCAAATTCAAATTGCTTATAATGATGAATTATGTTAAGTATTTTTCTCATTTTGCTTAGTATAAATCCTTTCAAATGAAACTTAATTTTAACTTAAAAGTTTTTTAATATATTTAAATAAATATTAGAATAATGTAATCTATGCAATATGTGTTTAAAAAATTGTATGTGCATTTGCTACAAATTTTATATTTTCTTTCAGATATATAATTTAAGATGGTCTGTGCTTCACCTATTTGGCGTTTTCTTTTAGGAACAATCATAGGATTTGTTATTACAACAAAATTGAGATATATTGTATTACAAAAACCATCTTGTTTAATGTCTGTTACACAGTTTGAAAATTTATCTAAAAGTGATGAATATTCTATTGAAAATGTAATCAACATATCTGATTTAACTGAAGATAATAAGCTACTTTTTATTGGTGTCATGACAGCCCAAAAATATTTAGAAACCAGAGCCTTAGCAATACATAACACTTGGGGTAAAACTGTTCCTGGAAAACTCTTGTTTTTCTCTAGCTCTACTTCTAAATCAAATTCTGCTATTCCTTTAGTTCGTCTTGAAAATGTAGACGATTCATATCCACCACAAAAAAAATCATTTTTGATGTTAAAATTTATGCATGACAACTTTATTGATGATTTTGAGTGGTTTATGAGGGCAGATGATGATGTTTATATCAGAACAGATCACCTAGAAACATTTTTAAGATCTGTTAACAGTAGTAAACCACAATTTATAGGACAAGCTGGTCTTGGAAATAAAGCAGAGTTTGGGCAACTTAGTCTGCAGCCAGATGAAAATTTCTGCATGGGAGGACCTGGCATGATTATGAGCAGAGATACATTACGCTTAGTTATTCCACACATTCGTTATTGCCTTAAAAATCTTTATTCCACACATGAAGATGTTGAGGTTGGCAGGTGTATTCGTAAATTTGTTGGCATACCATGTACTTGGTCTTATGAGGTAAATTGATATCTTCCTTAGTTAATTTACTTTTAAATTTTGAATCGTTTTATACATCATCATAAAATATTGAATAGCTACTAATTATTCCAAATTCATATTAAGCAATGTTTGTTTAATATACTTTTATATGGATAATATCCAAAAAGAAGTTTTATAATATATATGCATGTTTGCTTTTGTGTGAATCCCTAAAAATATATTTGAGCCTTTTCTAAATCAAATTGTATATATGATTCGACTTTTAAGTGTAGGCTTCAAATAAATTCTTATTTTACTTCAAATTCTTTAAATTTTGATACTTGTTATGTTGTTGTTACTTATGACACTTGGGTAAGCCAAGCTCACTTTGCCTTGGCTGTTAATTTTAATTATTAGATTTCAATATTAATTAATATGTCATATGGTAAACATTTTAAAATTACATTATTTTAACAGATAATTTTAATCATCAATTGATCTTTGGGTTTTATTTTCGAAATTAGATTCAAAGTTGGATAATTAGAAAGTTTTCTTAAAATTTAGCCTTAAACATTACTAATACTTAATCAAATTTTCTTTAATACTAGTTAGACAAACATGTGTTCCTTAAAAAGTACTTATAAGCTTAAATTAAAATTGGATTTCATTTATAATTAGAAAATAATATAAATTGCAAAATATTTAAATGTTTACTATTGTATCAGATGTACAGTTCATTTTGTTGTAAAATAAAAGAATAAAAAATCTAATAAATTTGTGTATGGAATAAAATAAGTTCAAGGTTTTCATTCATAATTTTTCAAAGATTATTCAATATAGTTCTTATAATTTTATTTTTGAAAAATAGATCTTAAGCTTTTTTATTTCTGTATTTTATATTGCTTAAAGTCTGGTGAGCTAGAAAAGTTTTCCAGTGAAAAAAGAAATTTTTAATTGAAGACCTTTTGCTTATTCTTTAGAACATAAGAGCTACATTATTGTAATTATGGACCCAGAATCAATCGAAAACATTTTCTATAATATATGTCAAATACATTAAAATTCACTTATTTAATTGATTTTATATTATACTAAGCTATGTGTATGAAATATATTATACGTTTTAGGAAATATTTAATTCACTTTTAAATATTTATTGCTTAAATGAACATTTATTTTATTTTTATAGATGCAAAGCATATTTTATCACAGTTTTAGTGGTGTAGAAGTATTCAATGGTCGTCTCAAAACTAAAGAAATTCACAGAGCAATAACACTTCATCCTATAAAGCAACCACCTTACCTTTACCGTATGCACAGTTATTTTTATGGATTGCAAACTCAGAATTTACGATACAATTCAATCAATTTATATCGTGAAATCCTTGAGATGGAAAACCTTTTACAAGATACAAAATTAATTGGAAACACTGATCAAATTATCCATTTTAATATATCTTTATTAGGAATGAAACCAGTATTAAACAAGTTTAGCCCTACCAATAGTGATGAAACTTTATCATGGGATTTTATTAGCAAGCATATTTATTCCACTTCCAGCATAAATCCTAAAAAGAGATTGGAAGCTTATCAACAGTTAGCAGTGAATGATGTTGTAATGGAAGTAATGGAAATTATTAATAAATATTCAAAACAAAGGGGTAGGGTGATTGACTTTAAAGAAATTCTTTATGGATATATACGTGAGAATCCTTTATTTGGTGTGGATTACATTTTAGATATGTTACTTACATATCGGAAATACAGAGGGAAAAAAATGACAGTACCGGTTAGGCGGCATGCTTATCTACAGAAAGCTTTTTCTCAGTTGGAATTTAAAGAAGAAAATGATCAAAATTCTGAATCTTCTAATCTAGATTTGCTGAATTTGGATGTCAATATCATAGTACCGTTATATGGACGTTTAGAAAATTTTAAGCGTTTTCTTAATAATATAGAAACTGTTTGCCTACGAAGTGGTGAAAAAATTCATTTAGCAGTTGTGTATTTTGTATCTGAACAAGAAGATTCCACTGAAAGCAAAATGGCCTTAGAAGAATTAAAAAGAAAATACCCTTCATATGATATTCATTTGATTGAAGCAAATGGTCCATTTTCTAGAGCTGTAGCATTAGAATTTGGTGCAAAAGCATTCTCATTGAATTCTTTATTATTTTTTGTTGATGTAGATATTGTTCTAGATTTTGGCGTCATGAACAGAATACGCTTGAATACTATTAAATCAAAACAAGTTTATTTTCCAGTTGTATTTAGTGAATATGATCCAGAGTACCTGGAAAATGATTCTGAAACTCCTTTATTAAGTGAAGAAAGAGGATATTGGCGCCAATTTGGATATGGTATCGTTAGCATTTATCATAGTGACCTGAAGCAAATTGGTGGATTTGATACATCAATTCGAGGATGGGGTAAAGAAGATGTAGATCTTTATTCTAAAGTTGTCCACAGCAATTTAAGTGTACTTCGTGCTGCTGATCCAGGGATAATTCATGTCTTTCATCCTATTATTTGTAGTCCGGAATTAGAAGACTTACAATATGAAATGTGTTGGGGAAGTAAATTGTCCAGTTTGGCTTCACAAAAGACATTAGCTAGAATAATTTTAAGCAACAAACAAAAATATCTAAATAATAGGAGATAATACCTAATAATAGGGATAACCGTGCCATAATCTGTATATTTTAATTTGAGTATGCATAAATGTTTCACTAAAAATGTTTTATTTTTATAATGCCATATTTTATGTATTTATTGCCGTATATATGCTTTTAAATATTTCTCTTTTTGCCTTATAAGTGCATTCATTGAAATTATGCCAAAGATCATTTGGTTATTGTTCAAATAATTGAATGCTTAGCTGTGATATATTTCAATTTATAACAATAAAGTTTTATTAATGTGTTAATTTTGTTTTCCCAACTTATTTTATTGTGTTTGTATTAGAAATTAACAAAAACAGTATAATTTAAATCATTTTAACATACATTTGAAAATTATCTAGATTTTTAAATCAAACCCTTACTAATGCAAATTAATTTTTGCATTTACAAATCACACATCAGTCATACTGTTAGCATAGATCTAAAAAACGTTTTAAAAAATTATTAAATATTTTATTGAATTATTCATTTTATTACTTACAATCCTTTTAGTCTTCTATTAAAATTATATTTTACTAATTAGAATAAAATAATTAAAAAATTAATTTCAGTAATCTCTATACAATAGGTTTTCACACAGCTCATTAATAGAAGTCTTTATTTCTAACTTTCAGCTTAATCTAAAATATTATACTTGTGAAAATATCAAATTCTGAATGTTTATTTAAATTTCACAGAATTTCAGCTATTTAGTATTCATTAATATCCCCTTAATGAAACATTTCTCAAAGATAGGCTTCCATCTTTTAAAATTACTTCAGAATATAAATAATTCAACTTTCATTTTTATACAGAATACTATGTTCTTCAATCTTTTCACTTCTTTTCTTAAAAAATACTTAACACTATTTGATTTTTGGACATTTAGATTTATAAAATATATTTTAAGTAGTAACTGCACACACATTTATGCATAATTTAAATGTTCTAAAAATGATATATACTTAAATTATACTCCCCAACTTGAACAAAAACTACAAGCTTTTGTTTTTGACTTTACACATAAATTTGGGAGACTATTTTATAATTTTCATTTATAAAAAAGTATATGAAACAAATGATAATATTTCTGTTACTTAGGACTGAAATTATAACGTCAAGAGGAATTTACATAACATGAATTTCAGAAGACTGATGAATGTTGTTATGCTAATGATCAAATGAAACAAAATCAGTTATATATATATGCTGTACAGACTATGAAAAATAAACATGCAGTGACTTGCTATTAATTTTACTGATCATCTGAAAAAAATGTTTAATATTAAAAAGCAATCCTAAATATCAAGATTATATATCCTAAGCACTCTGCAATAATTAATATCCAAATATGCAACAGGGTGGTGTACACTTATTTGTAAAGCGAAAGCTACGCGTGTACAAATGTGAGGTTTGGTTTGTTTGTCGCTCAACGGTCATTTTTTGCACACGAGGGCTAATTAGACTGGGACTTACGGTTTAAAGTGGAATCCGAACCACTACAAACATCCATGCCCAAGGTGGGATTCGAACCCACGAACTGTTGAACCGAAGGCAAGAGCGCTAACCATTCGGCTGCCAGCTCGGCGTACAAACGTGAGGATCATATTTCTTATATATAAAATATATATTTTAGCATATTACGTGCATAATATACTAAAAAATATATAATGCAGAAAAAATATTTCCTCACCCCATTATTCTCAAAAGATATTTTTATTTAATTTGTTGCTTAACAGTCATTTTTTAATGCTACTCCTTATTTAATTGAAATATATAGTTTAAAGTGGATTTCAAATCAGGACAAAGAATGCATCATTATGAACAAAAACAAATTTTTTTTAAAGAAATCCATGGCTAAGATTAAAGTCAAAATCATGAAGTGCTGAAATTTGAGTGTTTGACGTTTTTAAATAAATTGAAATGACATTCTTAAAAAGACTAGTTATAGCATTGGCTTGGTTATTTACTAATTGAAGTGAGATTAACCACTGAAGGTGACAATTCCACATTTTATCTTGAATAAACAAGCTATTTTTTTCATTGTGTTGTCTTGAGTTAATGCATGTTAGATGCCCGATTCCTTACCCAAATACAGTGCAAGTGTTTTTAGATTGTAAGATACTGCTGATTTTGCAGCTAGTTATGTTGATAATCAGAATTTTATCAAAAATGCATCATCAATCAAATCAGAAAATTTAACCTGATTTCTAAATTTTCTTATAACACAAATGAAAATTATTATAAAATATATTTTTATAATATGTAAACCCTCCTTCCACAAGTTCCTTGTATGACCATTCTACAAGAGGTTCAAATATTTTATTAAATAAAGTTTATACTAGATAAGAAATACAGATAATTATTATAGCATTTACATGCTTCTGTAAGTTATTAAGATAAGTAAGTTACATGATTCTATAAGTTTAAAACTTAATTTAAAATATCAATGTCATACTGCACATGAATTTTACGAAGCAACAAATTTATTTTAAAAATCATAACATTTCAATGAAATAAAGATAAAATTTTATTTTAGAGGATATGATTCACAGCATTTTGATATTTGATAGACTTTAGCTTATTCTTATTTTGTTGATACTTCAAAAAAGTTTTCAGGCTTTTATCATTTAAAAAAACATATGATGCTTCTGATATATATGAAATTAAATGTGAGGAATAAATAATATTTAGCAATTATTGGAAAGAGCGCTTTTTAGCCAAACTTCAGTGTATATACATGCATTTCTTATTGCATTATTTTTTTTTCAAAGATATAATTTACTAACTTTAAAACGTTTTCAGTTTTAACTTAGAATAATAAGAAAAATAGTTTAAATAAAGTTTAAACATTTTAATTTCACTTTAAAATAACCTTAATTTAAGATAAAATAAAGGATCAAGTTTAAATTTAAAAACAATTTTAAACTACAAGAAAGGTGTAGAAAATGTAAATATTTCTAAGTTTCTTGTAGCTTATTTCCTTACGTTTCCTTTTGAAAAGATAATTTTTCAAACTCAACTGAGTTCAAGATAAATAGAATTTATTTTGATTTTATTACTTGAAAAATATATTAGAAAACTTAGTTCCATATATGGTTGTTGATTTTTTACACAAGTCACTAACCTAGAAAATAATTATATAGATATAAAAAATATTCTTATATTATAAATATAATGTTTGTATATAGTTATAAAATGTGTTTTTATAGTATAAAATTTCTCAGGTGCAAAATGTATAAAAATTTAATTATTTATTTCAGTAAGTGAAAAATACATGGAAGGAAAAATTGACTACAGAGTTTCAAAAAATGTTTTCCAATTGCTAATCTCCAAACTGCATTATGAAATTTAGTGACTTAAAACAAATCTGCCTTTTAAAATTCTTCTCATCAAGATGGCTCGACCTCCTGGAGTTTTCAATCTAGTCTGGTAAGAATGCTTTTTCAAGCGCAATCTCTCACTTGGGCGATAAAAATGCTTTCTAATGTTTGTTCTAACTTGTTCAACAATGTTCACGCCAAGTGAAGCCTGTGGTTTTATCAAACTAGGCAACTCCCACATTTGTCGATAGATTAATGTAAAGCTGTAAAATATAAATTATACTTTGAAGAAAAAGCATTTTATTATTTTAATGATTTAGAAAATTGATATATTTTACTTCTTCAATTACACCTAAAATTTAAAATATTAATTTTTAACTAAACACTTCAATGCAAAAAAAGTATATGAAAAATTTATTTATTTTTCTATTAAACAAAAATTATAAAATTAACAATATGCTAATAAAATACTAGATTACTATAATCACATTTACTGGAATGGTTAAATTTAGAAAGAAATATGTTCACTTAAAAATCTATTAGGTGTTTCTATGTGTTGCTATTTATGATACATGAATAAAAAAAAATTCAATGAATGCTAATAAATACCATTAATAATATGTTTCATGAATTATATTAAGAGAAATATTTTCCAAGAAATACTATACTAAGAAAAATATATATTTTATATCCTGTTTATACAAAGAAATTTGTTATGTGTATTAAATATACATAACATAACAGTATATATGTTATGTATACTTAAATTCTATAAAGGCACATTATAAATGATAAGATAGATTATTCTCTTGTACTTCAGTTCATATTAAAGAAATTTAATTCAATAAGAACTGCAAACAATTACCTAAAATTTTTGAGGATTCTAAAAACATACTATTACAGAAAGTGAAACTCTCAAACACAAACATGAACTATTCATTGAGGGATCTTCTTACATTGATTACTCACTCACATTACAAATGTTTCTTATAAATTGTGTGTGTCAAACACAGAGGACAATATAAAAAGTTGCAATTTTCACTATTTTAAAATAACTTCTTAATTTTATTTCAGTGTATAAAAAATATTTTAAAAATGCTGATAAAAATGAAAACAATTGTTTGTCTTTATTTTGGACATTAATATTTCCAAATAACTTGCTAAATCATAAATGAAATAAAAAGATGTGCAGCTAGACCTAACAAATTATTACCAATCTAAATATTATGGGTTGTAACTCTAAATAAGTATATTGGCTATCTCTAAATTGCATAATTTCATGCTATCTCTATTTTTAAATATAAATCCTCAATTTTGAAAATTTCCCTTTATTTACTTACCTTACTAGATGACTAAATACTAGAAAAAGTTTCTCAATTTTATGTATACATTAAAAAACGTAAATCAACTATGAAAAATTCAACCTTATTATTCTTGTTTAATGAATATATGCATGTTTTTTTTAATATTTTCCTTTGTGTGTGATTAATCAAACAAATGTGCACACTTTAAAAACATATCATTTGTAAAACAGCTGGACAGAGGTTAATTGCTGAGCAATAAGCTAAATCAAAAATCAAGTAACATTAATTGTTAATCGAAAAGTGGCCTATACCTTAAAAAATTTTCTAAATCAATACTAGGTAGCAGTGAACAGTCAAGAAATAAAGTTATATCAATAATTAGAATAATACACTTGGATTTAATTAATTGAAAGATGGTATATTTTCATTAAAAAAAAACATTCAATATAATGCAACAGAAGGTTTTACAATGAAGCAATAGCTTCATATTAGTAACATAAACAACATTAGTTTTGAAAATATCTGAATTAATGAAACAATTGCATACACAATTTAAACAATAATACTACACAAATTCAAAAGCATACCTTTAGATATTTAAAATATTTGTACACTGATTTTTACAGCAATATGTTAAATAAATGAATACATAAAATAGCCGGTTTGAATCCAATACATAAAATAAATACACTAACTTAATTGTCATTAGTTTTAAGATTGTTTGCACTGATTGGATAATAAAAAGCCTCTTCAAACACAATTTCAACGTAAATTTTTAAATAAATATTTCTTATTTCCAGGAAGGGGAACTTTTGTAGATTTTAAACATTAAGTTTAAAAATCAATTAAAATTAAACTTCAAATTTGAAACTTAAACATGCTTCTTTTATTTTCAGTCACAATTTTGAATTAAACTTGCTAAATTATTAAAATAAGTGACATACAATATTCAAAAATTATTTTAACTCCAATCAAATTCCAAACATATCAGAGCTTATCACATAAATGCAAATAAGTAGAAGTACATAAAAACTCTACAAAGAAAAAATCCATACTGATACTGTAATTCACCAAGTTGAATCACTTGGTACTCTTACCAAATGGTAGGATTTAGTCAAATAAAAGCCTTAATGAAGTGACTATATTAGAAATAAGGTCACCATGTAAGAAAACTATTTCCTTGAACAAAATTTAAACATTTAACTAATTTAACTTGTATTGTATTAGAATTTGATTATAACTTAGATAAAATATTATTTATTTTATACAAACTGACTGATACCAGATTAAACAGTATTTACTGTAGGTTTTTTTACATATACAATTAAAAGTGGAAAAAGATTTGATGCTCTTTTTGAAAATCAAAGGCAATAATTTTAATCTTTGTGCCTTGTTAAGAGAAGGATTTTGCAAAGTTTTAAGTTCCCTTTGTGACTCTAAAATCACTTTTCGCAAAATATTTTATTGGAATACAGATTTAGAGTAAATTTTGCAGCGACTCTTTATGCATCTATCTGAAGATCAAAGTAAACCATTCAGCTAACAGTTAGGCATAAAGATATTAAATAATTCATGTAAATAGCAATATTTCTCAAAAAGTTTTCAGAATTAAAATAAATATGCAATAAATCACATTATATAAAAAATATCATTCTATAAAAATCCCAACAAATTATTTTTAAAATATAGAAAAATTCTAAGGCTTGCAAAAAAATTGGTACTTTTCCATAATACTTCCACCTATGATTCTGAAGAAACAGTATGTTTCTTGTGGAGAAGCAAAAGTAAATTTCCTAAATATGCAAAAATAAAATAATGTAAATATGATGACTTTTAATCACTCAAAATTTTATTTTGAATTAAATATATTCCAATCGAACTTTTTTTGTGCAAAAATTGAATAGAGAGGGATAAGCAAAGCTTAAGTAAATTGGTGCCAAAGATGGAGTGAAATTTTTGTCTTAAATATTTTAGTCTTATGAAAGAAGCATTATGATCTTAAGTTACCAGGGATAATTTAAGATCATAATGCTCCTTTCATAAATTTATCCAGAAAAATATAACTTTTTCATTGAAAAAAACGAACTGATACATTATACGTACACAATCAATCAATGTGCAATTGATAAACAGTTTAACCACAAATAAACATTAGCATTTAAATAGGTTTTATCAATAAGTGATAATTATTCCTTTTATAAAATGTAAATACAATGGTATTATATTTAGTAATTCCTAAAAATATAAACTTTTTTAAATAATACACAGTGCTAATAGAATGTTTATGGCACTAATTTTAGATTTTTTTCCTTTCCCGTTACAGTGATTCTTGTGCGAGGTATATAGAAAAAGCACCAAAAACTGAATTTTATGTAAAAATTTATATATTTTGTATAAAGTTCATTACATATTATATAATGTATATAACATGTAGCACCCAATATGTGTGACAGACCTATAGATTACTATACTGGAATGGATTGCTGCAATTTCATGACGTAACCTTATGTGTGCATGGGCAAAATTTGTTTGGAGACTTAACTCTTAAAGCTTTTGGTATGAGTCTCATTTTTTATATTAATGCTAGAAACTTTATGTTTGCATTTATGATGTAGAAAAATAAAATTTCATTTTTAAAGTAAAAATTTGAATTTTTGCAAAGTGTATAGATGATAATTTAAATTCGAGTTTTTTTTAATTTTTCTACAAATGTCAATTAGGAGAATACTTTTACTTTAGTGTTACTTGATTAAAACTGTTGTTGTATATAATAATTTATTAAGTACAGTGTAGAAATATTAGACATAAATATATTTAAGTTTACTGTCAATTATAATCCTTGGTATTTGGAAACTGAGTTTTCATAAAAATGTTATTTATTTACATTATTTTGATTTAGCTTTATTACCTCATTGTTCCTCCATATTAGATTGTGTTACAGCTGATGTTTGCTAAGGTGAACACGACTATGCAGTTAATTAGAAACCAGATGTTTTATAAAAGTATATGTTATTTACATTACTGATTTAGATTTATAAAGCAACTGTTAATATGTGTTTTGTATTGTTATACACAGTGCATTTTTAAAGTGTTTGTATTCTTTTATTAATTATAAAAAATGGTTAAAAATTTGATTAGGTACACTTCATTGACCAAGTATGCATTATAGTATTAATTTTTAGGGATTTTATATTTGTCTTGTAATGCTTTATAAAATATTTATAATTATCTTTATAAAATATGTGAACATAAATTTCTGGTCTTTAATTTTGTAATAGTTCTGTAGTAAGTAAATATAAAGTGAAATATTAGAGATTTTAATATTTGAAAAATAATAATACAAGATTGCTATACTTAAAATTCAAGACTAATTGTGATTTTGAAAACTGGATATATATAGTAATTTTGTGTTTTTAGAAAAAACCAAAATTATCAGTTAACTTTATTTTTATAAAAAAGAATATGATGCAATGATATTCAGCAGTATCAATGAACTTGATAACTTTTTTTCCTCTTCAATTTAAGAAATCATACAAGCAAGGAATCTCTTATATTTTAATTGTACTCTAAAAATACTTCAATTTTAAAGGAGAATCTAAAAATACTTCCTCAATCTATAATAAGACAGAAATTTTTATATTTATTCATTATCTCACATAGTACTATATATATACTATGCTTTTATAATGGAGATTTGGTTTGATTGTTGTTCTATAATCACTTTTTGCATACTAGGTATAATTTGAGTAGAGCCAAGTTAAACTGAGAACTGAAACACCACAAATATTCGTCTAATGAAACCTACAAATTATTGAACTGAGACAAGAATCTTAATTTAAATGAGAAAAATACTAGTATTGAATACTTTCAACTGCAAAAAAGCTCTAAATTATACAATAAATGAATTTATAAAAGCACTTAGTATGATTTCAAAATCATCTTCATTAAAATAAATATGTAACTAGTAAAGCCTAGTCACCTAAAACCGTCATTCAATTGCATCTATAAAGCAATTTGGAAAATCGTTTATTGTATTAGACATAAATAACATAACAATTTAAGTCTCGTCCACGAAATTCCATTTTTCGTAGAAAACTGTCTTAATTTTTTCCTATTTCAGCCCATTTTGTAAACTTTATTGATTCAATTGAATATGAAGGTTTTAATGAATTATTTTTCATCTAATCTACATCTATTTTAACTAATGTACATCTATTATAAATTACAAACCGTGAAATCATTATAGAAAATAGCTTGATGGTTAATTAAAATACGCTTTCAATAAATTGCAGATTAAAGAGCAGACTAAGTTTTAATATTAATTGTTTAAACTTTATGATTGGATTTCGAATAAAATAAAAATAGTTTTTGAGTTTATAACCAACGACCTATGAGTTATAAATACAAACAAAATGTAACAGTTAAAAATAATCATTATTTAACGTAACTGTTATTTCATAACAGTTATATGTTTGTAAACGTTATTAGAATAACAAAATATTTTTTAAATAGCGTTATTTAATAACAGACCTGTCCATGGAACATCAGTAACAGCACGTTGTTTGGAACAGTTTTACGGTAATGAATTGTTGTAAAGAAATTTTTCCTTTTTCAAGGAACTGTTATGCAAAAACGAAATGCTCTAAAATGAAATGATGTCTTCAATAATAACAACTGCTCGTTCTCGTAATTGAAGACGGTCTGTTATTCAATAATAAAGAAAACACATCATTATTTTAAAAACACCTGCTATGTAATAACAAAATGTTATAAAAGTTGATTTTTGTTATTTCAAGAATGTTATGATGTTGCTAAACAACATTACGTTATTTTGAAAGTAATAATTCATTTGTTGATTTAAGAAAGGAACAACTGCTTTTTTTCCTTTTTGATATTTTTCGCAACCTATGGGGAAAATTTTAAGATACAGTGAGTGTAAAAAGTATTCGTACAGTACGACAATTGATTTAAAAGAGATCAGTTCATAAAAATTATTAACATAAATTCCATTTTAATTAATTAGAAATATATAATAGAACATATTTTCACTAGTTTCATGTGAAATTTACACAAAAATAATTTTATACATGAATAAATATTTACAAAACTGAAACAATCCAACATCTTGTGGTGTAAAAAGTATTCGTACATCAGGCATATATTGGTCAACACAATCATAATATTACAGCTAATACCTTGTAGGATATCCTTTAGCTCGAATAACTGCCGTGAGTGTTCTTTGGCATCGATTCCACCAATTTTGCTGTTAATGAGCTAGGTATGGCATCCCATTCTTGATTAAGAGCCGATTCCAAATCATTTTTATTAGAAATATGTCTGGATCTAATATTTTTATCAAGAACGTCCCATAAATTCTCGATGGGGTTGAGGTCCGGCGATTGAGGAGGAAGTTTCATGAACTTTGGGGTATTATATAGTATCCAGAGCCCTGTGTTTAGGGCTGTGTGCTTGGGGTCGTTATCATGCATGAAAACGTAATCACCATTCAAGCCCATTTTTGTTGCACTAGGTCCTAAATTATTGTTTAAAATGTCAATATAAAGTTGATGATTCATAATGCCTTTAATAAAGACTAATTTGTCCACCCCAGAAGCACTCATACACCCCAAACAAGTAGACTTCCACTCCTATGTTTCACTGTTGGCACTAAATTCTTAGGATGCATTTCTGTATTGCGCTTTCTCCATACCATTCGTCTCCCGTCCGATCCAAATATGTTGTATTTACTTTCGTCTGTAAAGATAATCTTTTTCCAGAAGTCTGGATTTTCATAACGTATTGCTTGGCGAAAGACAATTGCAGCTTCCGATTCTTCTCACTAACAAAGAATTTTCGTCTCGCAACACGGCCATGGAAACCTTCATTTCTGCATGCATTTCGAACAGTACTTACGGAGACTGCTGTTTCCATATTCTTTAGTTCTGATGTTAATGTAGGATCACTTATTTTGGGATCCTTCTTTAATAAATGTACCAGAAACCGTCTGTCAAATGATGTCAATAGACATGGTCGCCCAGTACGAGAACTGTTTTGAACCGTTAGAGTGGCAGCAAACTTTTTTATGATTGACTGCACAGTTGAACGGGGTCTACCAACCAGATCAGAAATCTTGTTGTACGATTTACCATTTTTACAGAGTTTTAAAATCAGTTCTCTTTCGGAAACACTTGTCTCTTTACTTTTACGACCCATTACAGAATTCTAGTTTCTCACTACATTAAAATTTCCACTGAAGAACCTTAAGTAACTAACAAGATGCCGTCAATTAACTACATCTTAATGGCTAAACCAATCACAAAACATAACTAAAAATAATTTGCATTTCTTTTAGTGTACGAATACTTTTTACACCACAAGATGTTGGATTGTTACAGTTTTGTAAATATTTATTCATGTATAAAATTATTTTTGTGCAAATTTCACATGAAACTAATGAAAATATGTTCTATTATATATTTCTAATTAATTAAAATGGAATTTATGTTAATAATTTTTATGAACGGATCTCTTTTAAATCAATTGTCTTACTGTACGAATAATTTTTACACTCACTGTATTTATTTCTAGAAGGAATAATTATCTCAATTTCATTAGAGGAAGAAATTTCCGTGAAGGAAATATTTTTCATAGCTATAAGTTATTTGAAAATGGTAATTTAAATTAAAATAATCTAGAATTAAACCAATTCAGTTTCAATTTAGTTTTAATTATAGAAATTTTAAAGTGAATATAAATGATATTAAGTTATTTCTTAAACAATAAAAATTATCGTTGTTTAAAAAATCCTTTCTTCATTAATTATTATTTTTTTAAAATAATTTGGAATTAGATAACTTTTCAGTTTAATAAAAACGGTTTCACTATAAAATTGTGAAACTTTTAAAAGAACATATAAAAATGTTATTCATTATTGATTTCTTAAATATTAATTATTGTCAAAAAATCCTGGCTAAATTAATTATTTCCCAAGTAGCAAAATAGAATTGACTAATCGTGGCTTTTGTCTTGGTTCAGTATTGGCTGTCTGTATTGGGCCAATACTGGATGTTCTACATTTCGTTATATAGGACCGATCTGGGTGGCCAAGATAGGACCTATCTTGGCTTATTAGTTTAACAAATAATTTATTACTAAATTAAGTACGAATTTTTTTTCATTTAAAACTATATTGCTGCATCTTACATGATTAAAATAATTGTCATACTTCAAATGTATTAGTTTACATTCCATTTTGAAAGTAAACACAAGTGGTAAATTTTTTATTCTTTTTTATAAGCAATGTTTAAAAAATTTAGAAAATTTACAAATCACATGATGAAAATCAGATTATGTTGAAATTAAGAAAGAGAAGTGAAGTAAAAAACACGTAAATGTTTACTACATAACAATTGTGAAAATATGAAAGATGTAGCATTTAAATCTAGTTACTGTGCATGCAATAAATTAATAATCATATTAGCATTATACTAATTTGATTTGTTTAATATTTAAAAATCACGTATCTGCATTGTTAACACTCATAAACACAAACTCAAATGTAGTGACGTCACGAAATCAGCGCGCAGGCTTTGTATGTAGGGTGTATTCCCCCTGTGCGGCAATAATGCATGGAACAATGCACTATTTGTCACCTCGGCCGGAGAGCGGTTGCGGTATCCAAACCCGTTCAGTTGAAGTGCACGGTGTGATGAGCTTATGGCATATGGCCCGGTGAGTTTTTTAAGATTTGATGAAAAGGGAGTGCAGCGATGCAATTTTGTATTCTACTCATGTACTAATGTTTTTTTCTGGCTTAAATATCAAAAATACACTATCGTTTAAAATAATTTAACGATAGTGTATTTTTGTTACTAAGCCAGACAATATTGGAAAACCCTTTTTTTAACATAAATTACATTTTACCCATAAGTTTTTCATAACATAAAAATACTTGTATTGGAAAGTAGTTTTTTTTAATAGTTTTGAATGAATTCCAAATGTAATAAAAATTCAGATAGTATACTTATACGAAATTAATATGAAACGTATTTTACCGATCTCCTAATATTGTTTTCCTCTTGGACATATCAGTATATTATACAGTTTTTATTGAAGGACACATAATTAACATTTAATAATTTTAGTATTAGAAATTTGCTTTTATTTATTTATTTATTTATTTTTACTAATAGAAAAACTCCAATAAATTTGCTTTGAGACAATATTCATTAGAATTTTTTAAATAATTTCCAATTTTAGAAAAAATAAGATATGTAGCGTGTAGCATGTAGCTGGTTTAATAGGAACAAAGAAATAGGTTCCTTAAATAGCTCAAAATATTTTATTAAAATTTTAGGTACAATTTGAGCACAACACAGATACACACAGATACTACAAATAATACTAAATAACAACTAAAACATTTAAATTTGAAGAAAAGAAAATAAACATGAGAGTCATATGGACATGTCTCACACCGTCGGTTGTTGGAGAGGGACTGGCTTCTCGTTGACGATGCCATGGGTGGCGCTGCAGATAGAGGGCGCTACAGACTCCCCCTCTGGCTCCGCCGACGTCCCGGCAAGGAGACAGGATTGAGATTAGGAAGCTGCTGAGGGTGTCGACGTGGTCTTCCTCTACTTTTCAAAGGGAAAATGGGACCGTTATCTCTAGATGATTGTTGATAAGGCATCAACATACTGGTATGATAAGTACCGAGTACTTGATCAGGGGCAGCAGGGTCTGCAACATCATATGTATTTGGTGATCTATTTGTTAGGATAATATAAGGTCCTTCACGTTTGGGCATGAATTTCTTACTAGTTTTGTTCTTAGACTTGCTTATGGGATGTAAAGTGATCCAAACTTTATCACCTGGTTGATAATAAGCGGGTCTATGCTTCTTGTCGAAGTACTCCTTTCTTGCATCTTGTTTTTGTTCTACACGTTCTCTAATTAATGGTGTAAGACGTGCAAATTCTTTCAAGTAAGGTGTTATCTCTGCAACGAAGTTATCGTTATCAATGACAGCTCTTATATCATGCTTGACATCATCTGTGGTTCGAAGCTCTCTTCCGAACTGAAGGTAAGCTGCCGTATGACCTGTAGAATCACATTTTGCAGTGTTTAAAGCAAAACGTATCATGGGTAGTTTGTCCTCCCAAGTATCATGTGAATCACCTACTAGAATTGCTAATTTGGGTTTTAGGTCTCGATTTTTCCGTTCAGCAGGGTTTGCTTGAGGATGGTATAACGGTATAAGATCTTGCTTAATACCCAGGATTTTACAAGTTTGTTGCATTACAGCACTGACGAACTGTACGCCATTGTCACTGATTACCCTTCTAGGTAGGCCATAGCGTAAGAAGACTTCTTCTATCAATATTTTAGAGCAATTGATAGCTGTAGCATCTTTTAGGGCAAAAAGTTCGACCCATCGTGTACTTGTATCTTCAACAAGAAAAATCCATTTTTTCCAGTTGGGGTCTCTGGGAGAGGGCCAAACAAGTCTATTGTCAGCGTCTCAAATCTTTGTGAGTAAATAGGCGTTCTGAGTAATCCAGCAGGTTTCTGGTTGTTAGATTTGTACCGATTACATTCAGCACAATTTTTCACGTATTCGGCGATAAACTTTCTCATGCCAGGAAAGAAATACCTAGAAGCAATCTTATGATACGTGTTCTCAGCTCCACAATGTCCTGCAGTGGGAGTATCATGATATTGCTGTAGGACACGTTCTCGCTCGTGACAAGGGACAACTAACTGTGCTTCTTCTGACTCTGTTTCAGGCGAATATCGATACAGTATTCCCTGATTCATCAGATACCCTCTACTAGTCCAATTTACATAGTTTTCATCTTTCCGACCACTTTCAAAGCACTCTATTATCTCTCTCACATCCTCATCCTTCAATTGTTCTTCACGAATATCTTTAGATTTCCTGGATGGCAAATCTATGGAAATAGTGTTCAAGTTACAAACAAATTTGTCCACTTTATCAACTGGTCTGGACAGAAGATCTGCAATTACATTAGATTTTCCTGGAGTGTAAAGAATTTTCGGATGATATGACTGGATTTGAAGAGCCCATCGAGCTAAGCGTCCGGATGGCGATTTAATGCTCATAAGCCACTTCAAGGGTTGGTGATCAGATGCAATGATAATTTCTTGATTTTCCACATAGCCACGGAACTTTTCAAGTGCCCATACCACAGCTAATGCTTCTCTTTCAGTAGTTGAATAATTTCTTTCTGCTGAACTGAGCAATCGACTGGCATACTCAATCACATGTTCTTCCGGTCTTTCTCCTTGGATAAGGATTGCTCCTAGAGCGTAATTACTAGCATCAGTTCTTATGAGGAATGGTTTAGATCCATCTGGCTGAGACAACACAGGTGGTGAAATCAGCCGTCTTTTTAACTCATCAAATGCTTTCTGTTCGGTATCACCCCATGTCCATTGTTTATTCTTTTTTGTTAAGTCACTAAGGGGTCTAGCAACTTCAGAAAAATGGGGAACATATCTCCGAAACCAGGAACAAGTCTGTAGGAAGGACTGAACTTCTTTAGCACATTTTGGTGTTGGAATTTTTTGAATAGAAGATACTTTGTCAGCATCCACTTCCACACCTTTTTCAGTTATCCAATGACCTAAATACTTCACTCTGTCACAAGAAAAATGACATTTGCTTCTGTTAGCGTTCAGTTTAAATATAGAAAGTCTTTCAAACACTTTTCGTAAATCTGATAAATGTTCATCAAAAGTTTCTGATAAGATAATGATATCGTCAAGGTATGACAATGCAAAAACATCTTTGAGACCAGATCTAAATTTATCAATGAGACGTTGAAAAGTTGCGGGTGCGTTGCGCAACCCAAAAGGCATACGTAAAAATTTAAAAGTTCCAAATGGACAGATGAATGCAGTCTTCTCTTGGTCCGATTCATGAACTTTGACCTGATGATAACCAGATCTTAAGTCTATCGTAGACATGTATTTCGTCGACTTGGCTTCAGTCAATAAATCATCCATTCTAGGTAGTGGATAGTTATCCGGAATAGTCGTTGAGTTTAACTTACGGTAATCAACACACAATCTGATGGTACCGTTCGGTTTAGGCACTAATACCACAGGACTTGCATAAGGAGATTCACATTCCTCAATTATTCCTTCAGTTAGTAAGGAATCTAGCTCTTTCTTCAACAACTCTTTCTTTGCAGGTGTCATTCTATATGGAGGTTCAGCAACAGGTAGGCTATTTCCAGTTTGTATTCTGTGTTCAATAAAAGGAGTAGGTTCTCCCCCTGGTTTGAAGTTATTTTCAAATTCTTCCAGTAATGAATTTAATTTGTGACGTTGTTCTCTTGTCAAGTGTTTTCCTTCATCATTTCTCAATTGCACGGAATTAGAGGTTTCTGAAATTTCAGCAGACATATCAGGCGAAGTCAATTTTTGCGACATTATTACTTTTGCAGCACTTACGGTTTCAGATGTTTCCTGATAAAATGGATAATGTCTGTGTGGATATTCACTAAAATGCCAAGTGCCATTCTGGATGTTAAGCACAATACCAGCAGCCTGGAGAAAGTCAGTGCCAAGCAATGTTCTATTACCTTTAGCATTTGGTAACGCAATAAATTTCATACGAACTTTCTTTTCTTCTACATTAAGATTCACGACTGTTGTCAAGGCTGGGACATTTCTTTCTTTTCCATCAGCAAGTACCATGGTAATATTCTTCTTTTGAAATTTAAAACCTTTCTCTTTCAATAAACAAAAAAATCTCTCTCCCGCAATGGAATTTGATGCACCTGTGTCGGCACAAAAGGCTGCTTTTTCACCACAAACAGTTAAAAAAATTGAGCTAGACAATGAATCTGAAGCTTGTGCGGTATACAATTTTACACCATTAACAACTGTTTTAGCCTCTTCTTTTAATATGTTGCACTTTGGACACTTAGACTGAATGAAACCAGGATTACCACATCCATAGCAATGAACCGAAAATTTTCTTTCTGGCTTGTCTTTACTAAATTTTGGACTTTCATAGTTGGAATATTTTATTTTGTTATGTTCCCTAGAGTTAGGAGGCTTATAGTTTCTTTCTGAAATAGATTTAACATAGTCTTTGAAATTTGGCTTCTTAGCAAAGATAGGTGAATTTTTCTTCATTCCCAGTCTTACATTTTCATAACTGTCAAGCTTTTCTGCAAGTTCTAAAGGATCATTCAGCTCTGACCATTGATCAACAAAATGTTCTCTTACCTCTGGAGGTATTCTTTTCTTTAACTGGTCAGCTATAATTAAGTCTTGCAATTTCTCAAAAGTGATGATATTCAACTCCTTTACCCATCCCTCGAAATATGATTTAATTTCAAAATAGAAGTCTTTCCATGTTACTTCTGCACTTTTTCTATGTTGCGAGAACATCTGCCGAAACCTATCTGATGTAAGGCGAAAACGCTTCAAGAGCATCTCTTTCGCCTTCGAGTAGTCGTTAACATCTTCTTCATTTTCTCTAGCAATTAATTGATTTATTTCGGCTGGCAATGAGCCTATCAAGTACGGCATCCAATTCCTTTCAGGTATATTCACTAATTTTAATTGACGTTCAAAAACTGTCAGGTACAGTCCTATTTCATCTTTATTAGGATTGAATTTTGGGAGAATACGATTCAGATCCCAATTTGTTTTCTCTGCTTCACTGGCTGGAGCTGTGGCAGTGGAGGAAAGTACTTTCTGAGCTTCCACTTGAAGTGCTAAGCGTTGCAATTCATACGCTCTTTCTTTTTCAATGCACAGTTCTTTTTCTTTGGCAATTCTTTCGCATTCAGCTTGTTTTTCTTTTTCAAGCCGTTCCTCTATTATATTAGTTAGCATATTTTTCACTAACTCTTCATCATAATCGTTTGATTTGGTTATAATATCTTTCAGTTGAATTACTTTTAGATCATCTGCTACCCCTAGCCCCATTTCTATAGCGAGGTTTCTCAAATCTTCTTTTTCCCTTTCCCAAGGAAGGCCATTTTTGCATGAGTTTATTTTTAAGAGTTCTAAAGTTATTTTCAACTGATTTAAATACTGATTTTTAAAATATGTGTTTATTTATTTTAGTTAAAACGAAATTTAAACACCATCAGTCTTAAATACTATTATGTGAAAATATAAACATTTTAACTTTAAACATAAGTAAAGTATAACCTATTATTATTTATCCAAATATTTACTGCAAATAAAATGAACTCTTAAATTATTGTAAATAAACCTGAAATATTCATATGATATTCACTGAAATCAAACAAAACCAAAACAAAGCATTTCACAATTCTACCATAAATTTTATTTTCCTTTCATTTATAACTCTTTACTTTCGTTTTATAATTATCAATAATTACTAAATATGTACCTTTGTTTATAAATTATATTTTATCAATACTTTAATACCACATTCAATAATTCAAAATATATTAATTGAGATAACTTAATCATATGCATTCAAAGAATATTTTATATTAAAATAACAAAATGTTTTATTGACTTTTTATATAACTTAAAAGTTCTTCAATTTTCTAGAATATCAATTCTGATACCTTTTACCAAAATATTAATAATAATGTTGTAATCTTAATTTATATCCTTAAATATATACATGGAATACAATATATTTTCATTCTTTATTCAATGAAACCACTTACTAAAAAAATAAAACACAAAGATTCTAAACAGAAAGTGAATGACGAAAAAAAATTAAATAAATAAAAATAGCATTCATAGATATTGAAAGGCTAGACAGTGAGGCGTATATGAAAGCAATAACAACGGTCGTTTGCGGCGCCTTGTTTCGTGTTTTAAATCAAAACAAAAGTATCATCGCATGAAAAATGAACAGTCATCAGACAATTAAATTCTATTAAATACTATATTTTAAACACTATCTCACTGTAAAGAACATATTTTCAACTATTCAGAATTAAGAAATATAATATGAGGAATATAAAATATTCAGAAGTAACAGAGATATTAATTCACGTACACATACTATAATACTTCAAATATAATAATAAAATAAATATATCTTTTAATTCAATACTCTAATACAAAATATTATTCATTTAATAATATGTGAAACATATCTACCAAATCAAACAAATAATTATACTCGCAAGTAATAATATTGTTCAAAATTCAAGAACATAAAATAATAACACTTTTATGGAACACAACTTATAAAGAAACTTTTTATATAGTTTTATATTCATACGTGCTTAAACATTAACATTTTTGTGCTTAAACATAACTTAATTTTAATTCTTAGTACAGTATAAAAGCAACTTATCTGGAATTTTCAGATCGCTGAACTCCTCAAACGAACTACAACTACAATCTCGGATGAGATTACACTTCGGAATCGAATAATAATGATGATCTCGGATGAGATTATACTTCTAATGAATCCATAAAACACTACACATCAGGAGGTAACCTGTAAAATTTTGAGTTCCCCTCCAACAACAAAATTTAATTCTGGGTAGAATTTTCAAGAGCAAAAAGAAACTCGAACTCGGGCCCCACGTTGGGCGCCATTTTTTGTAGCGTGTAGCATGTAGCTGGTTTAATAGGAACAAAGAAATAGGTTCCTTAAATAGCTCAAAATATTTTATTACAATTTTAGGTACAATTTGAGCACAACACAGATACACACAGATACTACAAATAATACTAAATAACAACTAAAACATTTAAATTTGAAGAAAAGAAAATAAACATGAGAGTCATATGGACATGTCTCACACCGTCGGTTGTTGGAGAGGGACTGGCTTCTCGTTGACGATGCCATGGGTGGCGCTGCAGATAGAGGGCGCTACAGATATGAATTAGCAGATTGTAAATTGTTATGATTTTCCAAATATCTTTTTTAAATTTTACGATGGATATTTAATTGTAAAAATATTAAAAGAATATTATTGCTTCTATAAGACATATTTTTAACAAGTCCTCATAAATTTATTCAGAAGTTTGGTTCTAAAGATTAGAATCATAAGTTATTCATTTAGTTCTTCCAATGTATTTGTAACAGTTGGTATATCTTAACACAGAACATATCTAAACAAGAGATTTAGATTCATTTAATATAGAACACAAGATAACTTTAATTCCTTTCTGATATTGTTTTTCATCAATTTTATATTAACAGCAGAAAAATTGACTTAAATATGAATATTCTGGAAATTTTTTTAAAGAAATATTTGCAGAGCTAAGGGTGATAAAAAGTTACAATTCTCTATTTCAATATAAACAAAGAATAACAGAAACATAAAAAATATTTGTTCTTATGATTTTTTACAATGGTTATGATTCTGAAATATTTACAGTAAACGAAATTAGTAAAAATAAATTTTTACATTTGAATTTAATGATGTTTTTATATATCATTATATACCATTTAAAAATTTTTTTCTACAATTTATTCTCTGTCAAGAGCAAACATCAATCATTTATTTATATATTGCTGTACAAATATCTGCGATACAGCTGTCACGGTGTCAAAGATAAACTACAAATAAATAAATTTTGCTCCTATAAATAATATTAAATAAAATAACATCAGAAACAAAGTAAGATCAACATTACAAACATTTTTATAATTGATACTATTAACATTAAATTGCTTCTGTTATAAAAAATTTTAAACATTACATGGAAATGTCACAAAAAATAAAGTTGAAATATTACAATTAATGTTTAAATTTAAAGAAAAAAGTTATAAATTTAATCCATATCCTCTAATCAACATTTTGATCCTATGGTAAACTTTGTATTAAAAAAATAAATAAACACACACATAAAAAGCATAAATAAAAAATAGAAAATAACAATTCTTCTTAATTTCTAAAGTTACAGGAACAATATAATTATATTGTTCCTGTAACTTTTTATATATTATAATTTTAGTTTAAACTAAAATTATAATATGTATAATTTTAGTTTAAACTAAAATTCAATACATTGAATAAAGGTTATAAAACGTGTAATTAAAAATTATAACAAAAACATATGAAATATTGTTATCTTAAGATTTGTTACAATGGTTATTATTTTGAAATATTTTGGTTAAATTGAATTAGTTAAACTTTTACATTTGAATTTAATGATGTTTTTTATTGTACTATATTTCTTTTAAAATTTATTTGTACAAGTAGTTCACTTTAGAAATTTTAAAAATAAAATGCTAACCTGTAATCAATTTTATAACATTCTGAAGGGTGAAAAATGGATGTTTAACACCTGCATTCCTATTTTAGCTTCACTGCTTCGACAAATCATTTGTTATGATTCCCATGATCATTCTTTAGATAACTCCAATAGAGCTTGTGCCATCTTTATTAGTCAAAACAGTCAGCTGAAAATAATTACAAAATATTAAAAACATAAAATTCAACTTAAGTTTTAACCCATCTTTATATTAATACTTATTTATCTAGACCTATTAATAAGTCTGCGCATGATTCTACTCTCCTTCAATCTCTATGGTAAAAGCTACAGCCACCATTCAGCGACCACTCTATCAGCAGCCGACGACGGTGTTGTGCACAATATACGGTAAGAAATACAGTGACTGTTTCATGTATCAGTTACTGGGAACGGACCGCTGAAAAAAATTCGGTGTAAAGTGAGTTACCAATGAAATTGGTAAATGGCCACTGTAATACTATTGAGCCTCTGCTACTAGGATGGTTATTGAAAATAACCATTTAGCACACATCTTTAAAGCAATACTTAAATCAAGGTTAAATTATTGCACAATCACAATTTTGGAACACTTTTGGTTATATAGAAACATATTAAACAAATGATCATTTGATAGGCTGAAATGATGGACTAATTATTTAGGGATTAACTGAAGGACTGACCATTTTATTTCATATTAAAGATATTAATAATCCCAATTTTTCAATGTAAAATTTCGATTATTTATTCAAATTTCTGACTTTATTAAAAAATTCTTTGAAATATTGCTTTTCTGTGTACCACTTTTAATTTCCTACAAAATCGGATTTATTATTCTTCAATAAAATCTTTGCCATTTATCGGGAGGTCCAAGAGAATTACATTTTGTTTAAAAAATCAAAAATATTTATAGTAATTAAATTCATTAAATCAAATTAATGATTTCATAAAGATCACTTGGATTTCAGTATTTTTTACTTTATATAACCTGATGTAAAATTTGTGAGCCTAGGGTTTTTTCTAATAAGGGCATTTCTGAAATATAGTTCAGATCGGGAAATGAATCTATATTTGGTTTTGTTGTCTTTCAATTACATTGATTTTGGTGACGCAAACTCCATTTTAGAGTTGCTGCATGAGTTAAAATTGGTCGTAGATATGATTTATAAATTAACAATTTATTGTTGTGGGAAATCTGCGGAGAGTTGTGAGCAAGGAAGGGATATATAGAGCACACTTAGTATTCAAAAATTTATTTTCAATATCGGTTGTAAGAGGTTGTCACGCCAACCATATAGTTTTCCATGGTATGGTGCTTCCATCATTCATGAATGATTTGATGGTTTTTGTCACTGGCGAAAATAGCAGTATCGTCCGCAAAGAGGCAGGTTATCGCTTTTGAGGTCAGAAGGATATTATTTATGTAAATACTTAATAGTAATTTGCAAAGCAATGAGTTCTGCTGGAAACCTGTACAAATGAGCTTCCCTTGAAGTGGTCATTATAGACCATCCCCATAAAGCTTCTATTGCTAAGCTAGTTATGGATTAATCTGTCTAGGTAGGAAGGGAAATTGCAGCGAATTTGCTTATTAAAGCCCGTCGAGTCAAACACTGTGAAAAACTTTTCGACTTCTATATTGGTGCCACTAGTTGATTTTTTTATTGGCTTGTTAACCTGTAATTTTTTCCAATAGCTGTAATCAATTGGTAGGTTTTGGATAACTTTTTCTATAACCAAATTCTTGTGGAATAATAAATGTGCTGGCTTCATTAAACTCAACCAATTTTGTAGGATAAATTTTTCCGCTTTTTTGGCCATAGTGAGGAATAGGACATTGGCCTGTAGCTCATGGGAATTTTAAGAATCCATCCTTTTTTAATTGATACAATCATTGCTTTATTCCATTGTGGTAGAAAGTGACTAAGTCTCACTATGTCATTGACAATAGTGGCTAATAGAATTATGGCAATAATAAGAAGTTGTTTTAAAGAATTATTATAGATGCTGTCCATTCTGGGGCTCTTTATGTGGTTTAGATTTAAAATGATTCTTTCCACTTCAGATTCTGGGATGGAAACAAAATCCTGTGCCTATAAGTTTAATTAGTTGTGAGATAAGTAATTACTAACATGATTTATGACTTCAAATTCATTTTCTATACTTTCCAAGTTTTTGAGCTGAAATTAGAGCTATCAAAAGCTCTTACTAGAGTTTCGGTTATGTCTGTTCTAAAGAAAGCTATGGGGACGCCATCTGTTAGAACCAGGAAAATATAAGCTGCAATATTGCAGGTTATTTAAACTTTTTTTGGCTCTATGGAATTAGCCATACTCTAAGTTTAAACTTTTTCGGTAATTATTCCATGAGTTGTGGATATGCTGAGCATTTTCTTATTTAATGGTTTTTTAAGGGATTAATTTGAGTTTTTACTTGGGGGATTCGATGCTGGTTACAGAATTCCTTTGCCTGTTTCTTTCTTTTATGAGTTCAATTAAGGTATTGGACAGATAGTTTGCATTGGAAAAAGATTTGGTTGCTTTGCTGTTGCTTTGAGCTAAAGTGATTGTGTTGGAGGCAACTGGACATTAGCAGATCGAGGAAGTTTCCATAGCTCTGCCCAGAGTGAGTTGTTTCTTGCTGTATGTAGAGTGGATTCCGTGCTGTCAGCTAATGATTTGATTCTATGTTCGTTTTGCTTATTGTATGCGCAGCCTCAATTTCAGTGGTTTGCTTTAAAATCTCGAGAGAGCGAGATAAAAACAGGTTTTAACTCCTTAGAAGTGGAATTTTGTAATTTATTTTTATTAGAACATTATCAATACATTAAAGTAGTTAAATAGCTTGGTTCTATAGTGGCTAATCGTAGTTTTATCTAGATTCAGTATTGGCGGTCTATATTAGGCAAATCCCGGACATTTCGTTATATAGCACCATTGTGGGCTACCAAGATAGGACCAAGTTAAGTTATTAAAAGTTTGCTAAATGTAAGGAACATTTACGAATTGCTAAAAATGTTTTAATTATAGAATTCAGTTTGTTTATACTAATTGTTCATTTAATTTTTGGATGTAAATATAAAAGTTTAGTTTTCTTTAATAATTATATACTTTTGTTTATAAAATGTTTGTAAATAAGTAAATTGAAAATTATTAATTTATTTTATAATACAAATGAACACTAGAGAATATTTAAAGCAAATATATTTTTATTTTTATCAAATATATATATAATTGATTTCTTTATTTTAAAAATAAATTATAAATTAGAATTCATAACTAATATATATTTTTTAAAAAAAATAATTTTTGTGCATTTCCTCAACTTTTAAAATAGTAATTTCAGTTTCTTTTTTTAATATATCAGTAGTTAATCATTAATTTTTTATAAACATTGTTGTTAAGAAATTATTTTTGTATAGGAAAATCTTACAATACAATATATACAATTTTGTGTGGTGTTGTAGAATTTCATGTTTAAATTGAAGCTTCAATCTGAAATTATTTTTTCTTTCAAATTCTTAGTCTTTTTATTTAAGAATAAATTATACACACAAAAATGTGTTACTTATGTATCAGCATTCATTTTCACGTCGGCAAAGATTATCTTTCCCCATTTTAAAAGTAAAGGTTCGCACGAAGCAAGATGGCGTATAGTAAATAAAATTTGGCTACAAATGAAATTCCCAAATAAGAATTCATTATGAAATGTGGACACCTTCTGAGTAAAATATGGCAACCTTAAAAATATTAGCCAAAAAAGGGATTTATTATTGAATCTAGTAAAGCTGTTATTTTCTTACAGCAAACCTGAAAGAAATCTCAAGCATTCATTGGACGAAAAGAACGAGTTGCTCAAATTTTACGCTGTGACGTCACGTAATGTTAAGTCTGTTGTTGTTGTTGTTGCTTATCCTCCATGTCTGACGGAGTCAGACTAGATCCACGAGTTCGTTGACTGTAAGGAAGTCGGAGACTAAAAGAGGATTGCTAAAGAGATCCTCCCTAGAGAGACCCATGCAATCCAAAAGATGCTCAGGAGAAGCCTGATGATTTTGGCACTTGGTGCAGGTGACGAAAGTTTTCCTGCCCTCGTTGAAAGTGAGGCACTTAATATGACCGCTAGCAAGTCTTGAGAGAACAGTCCGGGTACGTCTGTCACACGGGAGGTCAAGGGACAAACCCGGTTTTGATCCCTTGTACCAATTATGGGTGGGGGGTGTTTTCCACTCCTCCGAGATTTTTGATTTTTCTCGGGAGTATAACTCCAGAAAAGTAAGTGTGGAAGAGGGAGTATTTGAAATCCTGCAACCCTCCTTAAGCCCCTATTACATTAGAGTTGCCCAGATTTCAGTTTGAGCAACTCCCGTAGACTTAACATTACGTGACGTCACAGCTTAAAATTTGAGCAACTCGTTCTTTTCGTCCAATGAATGCTTGAGATTTCTTTCAGGTTTGCTGTAAGAAAATAACAGCCTTACTAGATTTAATAATAGATCTCTTTTTTGGCTAACATTTTTTAAGGTTGCCATATTTTACTCAGAAGGTGTCCACATTTCATAATGAATTCTTATTTGGGAATTTAATTTGTAGCCAAATTTTATTTACTATACGCCAGCTTGCTTCGTGTGAAGCTTTACTTTTAAGATGGGGAAAGATAATCTTTGCCGACGTGAAAATCGATGCTAATACATAAGTCACACATTTTTGTGTGTATAATTTATTATTGAATAAAAAGACTAACAATTTGAAAGAAAAAATAATTTCAGATTGAAGCTTCAATTTAAACATGAAATTCTAAAAACATCACACAAAATTGTATATATTGTACTGTTCATCCAGTGTTTGTCATCCAGTGTTCTTATACAAAAATAATTTCTTAACAACAATGTTTATAAAAAATTAATAATTAACTATTGATATATTAATAAAAGAAACTCAAATTACTATTTTAAAAGTTGAGGAAATGCACAAAAATTATATTTTTTTAAAAAATATATATTAGTTATGAATTTATAATTTATTTTTAAAATGAAGAAATCAATTATTTCTCTTTTTTATTAAAGTAAATATTGTGGCATATTAAAATAAGATGCATTTTTAAACTAATTATTTATTACCTTTAAACAAACACACCACATAAAAGCAGAGATTCTTAACCTAGCTTTATTTACATGCAGTTTCTTAAACTATAATCTGCAATAAAATGACAAATATATTTTTCTTATACGTTTTGTGGCTAAAAAATGAAGAAAAGAAATAATTGATAGCATTTTGTGATGACATTACATGAATAGTTTGTTTCATAATACATTTTCAAATTGAAAAAAATGTTATGACATTTGTTTGAAACTAAAAGAATGAAGTGCTATTTAGCCTCATAGTTGATAATCTTGCAATTGAAAGCAGAATCTTGCAATTCTTGCAGTAGTGACTGCAATTAGTCTTTATTGTTCATTTCAATGATTAGTTAACTGCTTTACAGTGGAAGTCAAAATACTGTCTGTATTGACCATGATGTGAATTAAATTATTTTTCAAATATTGTAATCAGATATTTTTTTATACTTACTTTCACATTATTTGTATTTACATCGCAAATAGGAACAAATACAAGATTTCTATTTTAATCAAAAATTGTGTATTTAATTTCATTATAAAAATTGTAACTTTTTAACACATAAAATTGTAACACAGCCCTTTTTAAATTTGATTTTTAACTAGTTTTATACTATAATCTATAATATGTTAAAAATGCTTCATCATAAAAACAATTGAAAAAGGCTTGAAATTATTAAAATTTTATATTGATTTATATCAATTTAATAAACAATATATACAGGAATAATATTTTAATGTTTATTTAAATAGAAATTTTTGCTTATATTAAAATCATTTCACTATTTTATTTGTACACTCCAGTATTTTCATCATTATAGGAATTTATTTTTAAGTCTAATTTACATACTGTCAAAAGTAAATGGAGTTAGTTGTAAGATTGCAATATATTTTGGATGAGTAAATGAACATTATGTAAGTGTGTTCCAGGGAAAAAATGTATAAAAGAATTTAATTATATGAAGAATAATAATGAAATCTTATAAATATGTATTTGTAAATAATAAACCAAAATGCTTGTGCCTTCAACATTTAATTATAATGCATTAACTTGCTAAAAAGAAAAACAGGAAATTAATGTAATGAAAAAATAAAAGTAAAATTAACACTAAATATTTTTATATGGCATACTTATTTCGACTGAAGTTTCAGTTTAAATATGCAAATGTAAGTTCAACACAAACTGTAAACATTGTAAAATGACAAAATAGTCTCATGTATTGAATAACTAACAAAACTTTAAATGAAATTAATGTTTGAAAACTCAGTAAATTTAATAAATATTGAAATTGGAACACTTCTCATCTATTTTGCTGAAGAAATTAAAAACAATTTTAATTATCTGAGTTTTTAACTATGTATTAAATTTATTATGTGTTTCATCTATAATATTGAAAAAGTATACAAAAAAGACAAAAAATTTTTTAATCTTCATCAAATGAGTTTATTAAATTGATTATTTCCAACTGAAGAGCATTTCTTTTTTGCTTGTTTTTAATACCGGCAATTCTGCTAGATTGAAATGGAATACAATAATTAAAACCAATCACTTATTTCCATGTTATTACTTCCACTTGGCGAAAAAAAGACAAAACATGATCCGTGTTTAAAATCATTGGCGATATGAATTGCTCGAGTTGCTGCTGCATGCACAAAAAAGTTGCTCATTCTCGGCAACTTATAACGCCAATAACTTTCATTTGGCATGAAACTTGGCGAAAACAAAATGATTTACAAATTTCAACTGCGCAGCTGTGAAAAAAATCTGTAATATTATTGGGCGGATAGAACGAGTTGCTCAAATTTTTAGCTGTGACGTCACGTAATGTTAAGTCTACGGGAGTTGCTCAAACTGAAATCTGGGCAACTCTAATGTAATAGGGGCTTTAGCAAGATTATCGGCCATTTCATTCCCGTGGAGATTCACATGTGAAGGTATCCATTGCAAGTGAACATCATGATTAAGTGAAATGAGTTTTAATTTAAGCAGGATAGAGTTGCTGATTTTGTCGCCTACAAGAAGCCAATTGCTAAGATGGAGGAGAGAACTACGGCTGTCAGACAAGATTCATAGGTCACCATAATCCTCTTCAGAAAGAATAGCTTCTAGTCCCAGGTCTATTGCAATCAATTCACTTCTGAAGACAGAGCAGTGATTGGGATTACGATGAGAAAGAGTCAAATTAGTGTGAGGGGTTTCAATATATATGCCACTACCTGCTAGAATATCAATTTTACTACCGTCAGTGAAGATTTTGATGGCATTGTTAGGAATGTGGCTTAGGTTTTCCAAGGTCAGTTGTCTAAGATGTTCTGGGATGTAGTCTTTCTTATTAACATGTGTACTTAAGTTAAAGTGAAAGTAAACCCTGATGAGTCCTTCTGCAGGATTCAAGCAGCACTGTATTGAGTTGGGTTCAACATTACTATTAGGTAGTTGAAGAGAGACGGCCAGACTGAAAGGGCTGTCCTTCTTTAATCTTTGATGATTACTCCAGCTGTTAAGATACATGGAGGTTTTGTTGCAGAGGCCATAACTAGAGAGTTTATTATAGTATTTAACAAGACCAGCTTGTCTTTTAGTATGGAGCGGCTGCAAGTCTGCCTCAAAAAGAACAATATCAGAAGGACAGCTATGTCTTAAACCAGTGATAATCCGGGCAGCACTTAATTGAACTTAATGTTAAGTCTACGGGAGTTGCTCAAACTGAAATTTGGGCAACTCTAATGTAATAGGGGCTTAAGATTAAGGTAAGCTATATATAGCCTATATTAAATCTAAATTTATTTTTGATGAAAATATCAAAAGTAATTTTTGATTACTGAGGTGTCTCCACGTGCATGTCAAATTTTAAGATAAAATAAATAAATAATTTTACTTGATATTTTTATTTATAACTTTCCTAATTTTTCTTTCTTCAGAACCTTTTAAAAGCTCTTTTCAGCAACGCGAGTTTCAGAACTGGGTTTCAAATATAATCAAATGAACTATATATAAAAACTACCAGCAGTGGTTCTTAGGTTTACTTTTAGTTTCAATGTTTTTTTTCTCAAAAGTTTATGAGGAAACTATGAAAACTATTTAAAAAATTATACGAATTCAAATCTCTCCCTAACAATAATGATCTTTGTGTGGAGGGATTCTCCGCATTACCATAAGAAAATATTAAATAATTCAAACAGTTAAATTGGTCAACAACTGATGTCATCAAGAACTGAATTTGAAGAAGGAGAAATGCTGAAGAAGCTTTCAACTTTTAACAATGTCTAACTGAAATGCATAATTTAACAATCAATCAATCAATTGGTAAAAATGTAATGATGTAAACAGTGTGATTAACCAGTATCACCCTTATCTGAATTAATCATGTGATATAATCTGCCGCAATTTAATTTAAACTGAATTTGCTCTAATATTAGTATCAAATTCTTTTTGGAGATAAAAGTTCACTTATTAACAATGAGTATATAAATTCTTAAAAATTTATATCCTTATTTTGACTTTATTTTCTATGATTCATGTTTACAATCATATACTATTCACATTATGTAGTTTAAAAAATGATTTTATATTGAGGGATACTCATTTATGAAATACTTTTATGATTTACGTCATGCAGAGGGAAAGCGTCGATAAAAATTTAAAATAGCCTATTATGTCCTTTTGTATATAAATAATTTATAAATTTGGCTGTTTTTTTTACAATATATTGGCACCAAGTTTAAAATAATTGAAACTTTGCAAATGTTTGGAATCATATTTATACTTGCTCTATAAGGTTATGAGACTGCTCAGAAAATAGACCTATTTACTATATGGTGGTCTATATAATCTGGATAGAAGTTTCATTCTATTGAGTTTTCTTGAAGGTGATGTTATCATATTCTGGAAATCACCAAAATGCTACATACTTCATCAAAGCTATACGATTATAACAATTTATTTGAGAAAATTATAAATTAATAAATTCTAGCATTTTTAGTTTCTGTAAATGGGAGAAGAAATATTTATTTATTCTAAATTATCAGTGTTTCAATAGTATATTTTTTGATTTTAAAAATGTTGGCCATCAAATTTATAATTTAAAATGAAACTTCAGAGCAAAATAATCTTTTCTGTGAATAGATTTTATCTTTATAATCTAGTAAAATTATTGTAATAAAATATAAGATATTTAAATAAAAAAATTTCTTTGAAAACAAGCTTTTAAATGCAAAATTATATTTTGCTCTTTTTATATTACCAAAATAAAAGATTAAAGTTTTTCTTTTATTTGTTAGAGCTAAAATGATACGGTGACAGAATATAGCAATTCAGTGATCCAAAGGATATAGTAATATCTCCAACCTATATTTATTTAGTTGAAAAATGTAGTCTCATAAAAATTGCTTAAATTATTAATGTGAACAATATTTTTGAGAAATTATTACAGAATACAGTTTCTTTATTAATAATTATTGCAAATCAGAGTTGAATTTTTTAAAAAGAATTGAGTATACTAAATAATAAGAAATAGGTACTAATAGGAAATAGGAAAAGTATACTAAATAATAATAATTAAGAAATTCTCATAGTTTTTAGGCGTGAATTTTGTTAACTAAATATGTGATTCTTTTTTATTTTTATTTAACAATATTACAAAATAATTTCTTCTTCATATGAAAATGAATTTAAAAATCTATTCAAATTATTTGTGAATATAAGAAGATACAACAAAAGCACATCAGTTGTATCTTACTGGCCAATCTAAAAACAAATTTATCCTACCTTATTGACACCAGTGCGGATGTTTCTATACTACTGAGTTCTCATGCTATGCAAACTAAATCTTCTAATGACTTAGTTCTTTTTGCTGCCAATTGAACATGATACCAACCTCTTCAGTACTAAATTAATCACCCAAAATTTAAATTTACGGCAAACATTTATGTGGTTATTTGTGATTGTAAATGTCAACCAATCTATTATATGAAGTGATTTTTTGTAAAATTTTAATTTCTTTATTGATATAAAAAATAAATGTCTTATTGATGCTGTGACATAACTATCTTATGGAATGATTCCAAATTATAATCCTTTAAATACCAACAGTTGTATATTATTTGGTAATGTGCAATTTGAGAAAATTCTGTCTCAAAATACCTTGATTTCATAATCAATCTAAGTAGTAAATAGCAAAGCTTCTGCTATTATTTTTCACCATATTGAAACAAAAAGTTTTCCTGTTCTCTTGAAATTTTACTCCCTTTCTCCTGGTATCTTTCAAGCTGCACACAGGAGTTTATGTGCCTAGTATCACAAGGCATTATTCAATCCTCTAAAAACCCATGGACTAGTCCTCTGCACATAGTAAAAAAAGCATCTGTTGAGCAACACTCTAATGGTGATAATCACTGTGTTAATTCAATCACTATACCTGATTGCTACCCTGTTTTGCATATCCAAGATTTCACTCAAATGTTTCATATAAAACCAGTCTTTTCTATTCTGGATTTAGTTCACACATACCATCAGATCCCAGTTTATCCTGACATCTGAAAAACTGTAGTCACAACTCCTTTTGGGTATTTTAAATTTGCCATAATGCCTTTTGGTCTGAAATGCAGGTCATATATTTCGGCGGTACATTCATCAAATATTATTAGTTCTCAATTTTTGTGTCCTAAATTTTGATATTTTAACTGTGTCAGCAGATACTGAAGAACACATACAACACCTCCATGAAGTTTTTGATTGTTTAAAACTACATAGATTAAAATTAAATCCTTCAAAAGGCTTCCTTGGTAAACAATCAGTCCCTTTTTAAGTTGTCTTTTAACATTTGAAGGGGTTAAAGCTCTCACTGAAAATCTCAAAACTATTACAGATTTTCCCATACCACAAACTATCATAAAACTCAGATGTTTTATGACGATGTTCAATTTCTATCTCTGGTTTATTCATAAAGCAGCAGCTACACAAGTCCCATTCCATGAATTGGTGAAAGATTCCAAGAAAATTGATAAACATTTAGTAGATTTGGTCTGATACAACCTCTAGTTGTTTTGAGAAATGTAAAACCGATCTGATTGCTTCTGGCTTTGGGAATAGCGCCGTTATGCATGCTGAAACTGAAACTTGCCTATGGCCATTAATGTTTTTCTCTCATAAATTAAGTGTCACAGAAACAAAGTACAGTACTTATGACAAAGAGTTATTAGATATATATTCAGCTATAATATATTTATAATCTTAAAGGACAAAAATTTACCATTTTAACTGACCATGAACCTTTAACTGATACCTTCACAAAAAGTTCTAAACTCACTTCTTCCAGATAATTCAGCTTCTTTTCTCAGTTCAGCATGAATGTCAGACAAATTTTTGGAGCTGACAATGAGGTATGTAATACCTTATCATATGAATCAACAGCATAGATTCTTGTTTGCTGTTGCTTTTCAGCAATTGCTCAAGCTCAAAATAGTAATGACTAAGTGAAATGACTGATGTCAGATTCCCTGTCTTCCTTAAAGCTGCAATTCTTGAAACTTACACCTACAACCATTGTTATCTGTGATACAAGTGGTGACAAAGTGCACCCCTATATTCCTGTAAGCTTTCATTGTAAGGTCTTGATTAGATTAAAGTCTAGTTAAAATTAATACTAGACTGTCTCCATCTCATCACTTTGACCACATCCATATTGATTTGGTTTGACCACTTCCACCTTCAAAATATTTCTCATTCCTCCTTATATGTATTGATTAGTTTCACAAGGTGGCCTGAAGTCTTTCTAATCAAAGTCTCTTCTGCAGAAACGGTGGCTTATGTGCTTTTCTAATGGATTGCTCATTTTAGACTTCTATTAGTTATCACAGTTTGTGGGTTCGAATCCCATTTGGGTATGAATGTTTGTAGTGATTCGGAATCCACTTTAAGCCATAGGTCCCAGTCTAATTATCCCTCGTGTGCAAAAAATGACCGTTGAGCAACAAACAAACAAACAAATCTATTGGTTATCATCTCTGATCAAAGATCTCCGTTTCAATCACAGTTGTTTTCGTCTTTAGTTTCCTTTCTGGAAATAATACAAACCAGCAATCTTTGTACCACCTGGAAAGCTATGGTGAGGTTGAATGTTTCCACCATTCACTGGAACAAACCCTGTAGTGTTACCAGAAACATATATAAACTGAAGCCCTACTATTTGTCCTCCTTGGACTATGGTCAGCATTCAAGGCCAGTGCACCACTTCTGAATTGGTGCATGGCATGACCCTACAGCTACCTGCAAAATTTTTTCCATCTTTTAAAGCTCCCAAAATTGAGACAACTGAGTTTTACTTCAACTTCAGGATGTTATACAATCCCTTGTCCCCACACCAACATCTGACTATGTTCAGCCTTTAGTATTCTGAAGACTGAACATGGTCAGCCTTCAGAATTTTTTTTGAGATGTTCTTCTAAAAAGAAGTACATCTCAAAGCCAGTATTTGAGATATACTTCCCTTTTTGTATGACACAATGGTGTAAAGAGAGCTTTACAATGGCATACCTGCCAACCTTGGAAAAAAAATCAGTAGATTCTACTGATATTGAGGGAAAAAATCAGGAGACATTACTAGTGACATTTTATGTGAAACAGAAGGTTTAAAACTGTAGTACTACAAAAGGACAATTTTACTCTTTAGATTATACATCCTGATAATGATTTATGTTACCTATATTTTATGTTAATTTTAATATTTTAATAAAATATTCATCAACTTTATAAAGAAACAATGAAAAATAAAAGAATATGCTACATATAAAAAATAAACATAACATTTATTTCTCAATTTTATAGGGCAACTTTTACTACACTAGTGCAATTTATAGATATTAAAATATATAAAATTACATAAAAGTTCATTACTAAATAAATTTAATTCAGTGACAAACACTTCTAAGAATATGGAAATTATCAAATACTTTGTCCATAAAAAATAATAAATTTCAAATTCGAGTAACTCATGGCAATTAATATTTTTCATACATACATTGCTGACTTAGCATTTTTTAGAAAGGAATTGGTGAAGTCCTGATCAAAACATTTCTCATTTTGAGAATATTTAGCTATAAGTATTCTTTCTAAAGGTATTAGCTACTTCAACTTTCTTCGTTGACTGTTTAAGCTACTAAAACAACTCAATAGACTTTTTCCGGCATAATTTTGGTTTTTAAGCTTTTTACTGAAATTGCCAAAAATCAGTAGATTTTCATACATTATCAGGAAATCGAAAGAAATGATGAAAAATGAGGAGTTTTACGATAAAATCAGTAGAGTTGGCAATTATGCAATGGCCCATTCAAAGTGTTGGAAGCACTTTGAATGGGCACTTTACTTTTCTCAGAGAGCAGCACAAAGTCATTTTATTTTACCAGCTTAAGCCAGCTTTACTTTTGTTGGATGACATAGCACCGATAGCTCTTTAAACTATTCCAGCTCCCACCTATCATACTTCCTTAAAGGCATCACTAGTGATGTCATCAGACTATATTCCTGCACCAGTAAAATGTTCAAGTTGTGTCACATTCAGCACATGGTACCTCTATCTTCTCCTACTTATGGGACTGTGGGGAACTCCCATTACTGTTTACAGATTTCAGCACCTGCTCTCTGATTTGAACTTTTCCTAGACTGTAATTTCTAGACTGTAATCTTTTCCTAGACTGTAACAGAGAAGAAGTACTAGTTGAACACTCGCTCACTTGTACATTGATCTAATCTTCCTAACTTTATTTCTGCCTGTATAATTATGTTTCCTTAGTTAAATTATTTGTTAAACTTATGTTGCATAATTATTCAGTGATCTAAGTATATGGTAACTGTTTAAATTAATTCTATATTCAGTAACGATGTGATATTTTTTAATTAATTCTATATTTGTAATATTCTAATATTTGATAGCTATAATGATGAACCCCATACATACTTTTAGGTTAAGGGGTTTGAAATATTCTCCTGTCATCACACACCTCGTAATTTTGTATCACAGTCTAGTGTCAAGGTGACATCTTAACTGGCGTCTTTTTCTTTAACTTTACACCACATCAGAAAAATTTTTAATATCATAGATAAGCATGAACATTTCCCCAATGTTTGGAGCTCCAACAAACTAGTGAGAAAAAATATGGTCACACTTCCAGTTGCTGCTCATGACAAATGATGCTTTACTTAGATGATTTTACAAGAAGTATCCTGAAGCTACTGGGCCACTATGACTTTGTATTGGGAACAGGTGCAACAAATTTTTTTTACAATAAGCACATTGCTTTATAATGTTTTCAAGTGATACATCTCCATCCTGGGGCCTGAGCAGCTACTAGGTGCGTCGGCAGGTGGTGGATCGCCGAACGTCCTTTAGGAATGACAGGATAGCCTTGAATATAGAATCAGAGGCCGCGAATTAGCTCCTGTAAACCCTGATGTTATGCGACCCATGCCTAGGGCTATTTGGCGCCGTGGTAATGGTGTCTTAACGGAGCTTCTAGTTGCCTGGCGAACTTCTAGAGCTTTTTTGCCTTGTCCAGTAACTCGGGAATGCTGGGTGGACTGTTATATTACCCGAGCTTATTAATTGTTATCTTGTGACTGAAAAGACACAAGAAATAACAAATCTTTCTGCATTTGCAGGTGAAGCCTCTGAAGTAGACCTTGCTGAAAAAGACAAGGGAACTCAGATGCAATCTAGTGAAAGGACAGCAATGAATCCTTCACAGGAGGTAAAAGTGACCTCCAAACCATATTCTTCTGGTGAAAGTCAGGAAGCTATCGCTAGCATGACTGACTCTCTGACCAGAATCATCTGTGGAACATCAGCGAGGATTGCCTCTGACATTCTAAGATGCTCTAGGATGAAAAAACATTTAATCGTAGGCATCATAACTGGGCACTATTATTTCAGAAAACACCTCCATAAAATGGGACTGTTTCAGCAAGACCCTATCTGCAGGAAATGTCATGCAAGAGGAAACAGCCAAGCATATCATTTACGAATGGGAGGCCCTTGCCCTCCCTAGATTAACTTCTTTAGGCATCATCCACACCAGAGAGTTACACCTAGACTCCATTAAAGGACTCGGACTTTATTAATAAAGTGGGTGACCCAAACAACTGGAACTAGGAAATATTGGGTTTGGAGTTAACAGTACAAAATGCTGATAAAAGCAGAGGTGCCCAATGACATACAAACCCAACACTAAGAAAAAGAAGAAGAAGATACATCTCCATTCATGATAGTTAGAATTTTAGTTTTGTGTATATATATATATATATATATATATATATATATATATATATATATATATATATATATATATATATATATATATATATTCATGTTTTGTAACGTGTCTGTTGACACATTTTTTTAAGCAGTTTGTCAATCAGAGTGAACACAAACTTTTTAGGAAATTCTGCATATTGCATTCCAAAATGAGCTCATGTTTCTGTTTTAGTAGGCAACTTACAAGACAAGGAATACTAGAGTAAATCAACTGAAGAAGTAGAAATGAGACTTTTTGGTACCAGAAGTAGATATGGCATCCAGCCCATCTTCATCTTATATAGAGCAGGAAGCTATTACTATATTATTACCTCTCTAGACAGGATAAAGAAAACTTCATATGTTGGAATTTTTTTTAATAAGACCCAGTTTCTAAAAATACCATAACAGTGTGGATAGCATATCTTATTGTATATGAATATGATGTCTTTGTCATTACTTGATTTACTACTTTAGGTACTCTTGATATAAAGAACTACACTTCAGCTCCATAAAGGACTTTTCTGGCTTCATAAATTAATTGGGGGACCCTAATAGATAGAGCTAGATTTTTTTGGATTTAGAGCTTGGTATAAAATGCTTTTAACAGCAGTACCTTGATTGTCAAATTCAATATGTATTGGAAGAGAAGAAAGAAAATATTCCCTCAATCTGTTATTTTATTGCTTGTATTGCATGCTTAGCTTTCTTATCTCTCCTAATAAAATGATTTGGAGAAACAGACTTATTTAAATTATTTCTGATTTATTTACTAAAATCTGGGTTTGCATAATTATTAAGTCTAAAATACTGTAAATCTGATTCCTCTAAAATGGGAAGAATTTCTTGGCAATCAAGTGAATTCTCTATGTTTAAAATTTCTTTCCTTTTCAATCTTCTGAAATTATATTTTGCATTATTATAATTTCTTTATTCTCTTTATCATGAAAATAATTTGTCTTTAAACCATAAATCAATATTTTACATTATTTTCAAATTTCAAGAACCATCAGTTATATTTTGTAATTTTTAATGCAGAATATGATGTCAAAATTAAAAGTGCAAATTTTCATAAAAGTAAAAAATAATTTGTAATTTATGAAAAAATCTAGATATGCAGAAAATAAAGTTTAATATAAAGATAAATACAAAACAATTACTAAGATGATAACAAAGAAACCAATATTCAAGTTGTATCTATAAAAAAAATTAGTATTTATATTTTCATGCAAATTATACATTTTTTGTCAAAATAGTGAAAAAAATTAACTGAATAAAAATACTGCTACTAAGAAATATTGATATTTTTGTTAAAAATCTAATAAAATTAATTTTTCTATAATTATCATGCAGCAGAAAGGATACAAAATGCATAATTATTTAAAATTTTGCTTTATAAAAATTTATAAAGCTTATTGAACACAATTTTTATCACTAGCAAAGAATATGTGTTATAAATTTATCTCTGTATTTTTAAGTATATTTTATTCTTTTTCTTTTATTTAATCATTATTCAGTACATATTCAATTTGTAAATACTTTAAAAAATATTAAATGTTTTTATATACTCTTACTTTGCCTGTAATATTCTGTAAGTATAATGTGCTAAATTTTTATAAAATATAACTTAAATTTTGTAAATTAATAATTTTAGATGTGAAACGTAAAGGCTTTAAAATTTGTTTTGTCATTCCATGTAATATATGCTTTGAACAAAACATTGATCCCATTTGCATGACTATATATTTAATGAGAACAAAAAAACATGTAGTCTTAATTTTGCAATGCTTAAAGGAATAAATTATAAATGTTGTATTGTTTCAAGATTTAGAATGTAAATATTTTCAAACTTTTCCTGAATATTCAGCTAGTTATATGTTATTATATATATTTTATTAATAAAATATTATATGAATGAAATTATGGTGAAAATTAGTTATCTTAAAAAAGATAATTTATATTAAGTAAAACCTAGCAGAATCAATAATTCAGCTAATAATTGTTATTTTCTTATTTGGTTTTATTTGATTCATAAACGGAATAATTTGATAACAATAAATTGACTCTTTTAGATTAAAATTAAAATTCGATCATATTGATATGTAAATATCAGTTCCTTCCTTATTCAATGGAAATAGCTCCAAAATAAAAATGATCATCAATAAAATAACAGTCTGTGGAATTACTTTTAAAACAATTAAAACTGCTTATTTTTAATTGTTAAGTTATTCAATTAATAAAATTTTTCTTTGTAGATGTATCTGATGATTTGCCAACTGTTCTAGTTACAGGTAATTTATTTATTTAGTTGAATTCAAGATTTAGTTTGAATACAAAGTTGTGCTTAACTAAATTATTGTAATTGTTCAAATTCAAGCGAAAATGACCTAACATGTTATTTAAATGCATTTGTTTATTATGCTTAAAATTTCAACCCTGTATTTTTTAAACTTAGTTTAAGTAATTTCTTCAGTGACTTAAGGGGGAAAATGTAAAAAAAAAATGTTTGCATGTAACTGTAGGAAAAAATCCACATTAAGCATTATATTCATATGAATTTAAAAATATTACTATTTTAATAATGAAACAATGTAATACAGTTATTTTATTAATTTCATTATTACAATAACTACGTAGTACTATAATTAAATGATACATTATTATCATACTATGAGATGATTTATGAAAATACATGTACTTTATTAGTAATGGCAATTATATTCATTTTTTTAATATGCTATTGATCAAATTAGCTAACATAAAAAATATTTATGAAAGGATTTTATGATAATTTTTATTTCATTCACATCATTGAATATATATTAATATTTATACAAGTATCTTAATTGCTTTATGTGCAATTAACTTTTTCTCTGTCAAATTGTTAACGAAGTTTTTTTTTGGCAATTTTTTACACGACTAGAGATTTAAATTTTATATTATTAACAAAACCTCTGAAATTGAATTTAATGCTTACATAATGTCACATGTAATATAAAGAGATTTTTTTTAAATAGGGTGTAATTGCAATTTGAAATTTTATTATTAAATTTCCAGTTCAGTAATTTTAAAGTGATTCTATATTTAAGTTATGGATGAGAACTGATTCAGTGTTTTATCAACTGTGATTCAGATTTTAAGGATTTTTTATATCGTCTTTGCATGATTTATTTCTTTTCATCTAAAATGCATGAGAAATTTAATTTTCTAAATTTCTCACAGAATATTGAAAAAGTGAAATGTGACTAAATTTAGTATTGTTTTCATGCACAAAATTATTTATAATTTTGTAATATTCTTAAAAATAACCTAGAATTTTTGTTAAAGATCTTATATTGTTATTAAGCAAGAAAATTATAGTTTTAATTTTTTTATAATGTTAATTTTAAAATGCTATTACATTTGTATTAAAAAGATATCTCTAGTACTAAATCAACCCAGTCCAAAAAAAACTTTTTAGTATATAATTATGTTTTTTGTATGCATTATATACATAAAACATCGTGCCATAAAATATTGCTCACATTTCCTCTCTAGTATATAAGTTTATTCAAGTGTATTAAAAATGATACACTTTTTAATTGTTTCTACCAAACTTTTATTGAATTTTTTTCCTATAGTAATAATTTTTTTTTACAAAATGTTTTTCTATAGTTATAATTTTTTGTGCAAATAAATGTAAATAATTATTAATATGATAAGAAAAATGTAAATAATTATTATAAATGAACATATTTATGGCTACAATTAAAACAAAAATAAAAGCGTGTTGAAAATATTTTAAAACATAGAAAACTAGCAGCTTCTCACAATTGATTTATGATATTTTAAATATTAAATTTAAATCGCATAGCATCTCTTTTCTTTTATTCTGGATATATGATATAATAATTAATCAAATAATAAAAAAACTCTGGAAAAGTCATAAATTAATGCTGACAAATAGATTAAACTTGTGTTTTTGAATTTACTAATTTTAATAAGCTTCTAAATGTACAATTATTTTTTATTTTTGCAGAAAAGTCATTTTTTATAACTACATTTTGAAATTTTTTAATTTTGATTGCAAATTACTATAATCATTAAATAATACTTGATAAACAAATATTAAATACTAATATAATTTTGCATAGCAGTGAATTGTGCAGCAGTGGTGTTATTTTATACATGAACATTTTTTATAAATGAATTGTAATACTCAAAAGACTTTGCTGTTTCATAAAACTTTGCTGGGAATTTTTTTTTGTTAACAAACTTATTTCTTATACTGTAATTCTCATCTATATTTATTTGATTAAGAATATTTATTAAGAAAAATTTATTTATTTAAAGCATATTTATTAAGATAGGAATATTAAAAACTGTTTCATTTGCAATATTGAATTTAATTGATATTAATATCTTCTGATTCATTTTATCTGGAGTAAAGTAACTAATTTTTAAATCTGTTTACAACTAATCTAGTATATTTATGACAATTATTTTATGGAAACAACTGAAATCTTGTTTCCATAAAATAATGCATCTCTTGTTGACATGCACATGTATAGATATACAGATATACACTCAAGTAATCCTTTTATAACACAGTAGGTTAGTTTTTAAAAATACTATGTTGTCTGAAATTTTGTATTATGAATCCTAGAGCCAATAGCCGAGCTGGCAGCCGAATGGTTAGCGCTCTTGCCTTCAGTTCAACAGTTCATGGGTTCGAATCCTACATTGGGCATGGATATTTGTAGTGGTTCAGAATCCACCTTAAACCGTAGGTTCCAGTGTAATTAGCCCTCATGTGCAAAAAATGACTCTTGAGCAACAAACAAACAAACAAACCAAACCAAATCCAGAGCCAATAATAGAAAGGGTTCACATTTAGAAATTTATTTAAAAGGTCTTTTTTGTTTAATTCTATACAATATAGTTTCATTAAAAATATAAATCTCTTTATTACATAAAACAAGAAATATTAACATTAACTATTACTTGCTATAATAAATATATATATATTTCTTATAGCCATAATTAATAAATGTCTTCTTCCAAATTATTCAATAAATCTAATGAGAATATTATTTCTATTGAATGATATTTTCTTCATATTCTGTACCTTCTTCATTAAAATTTTTTACATTTTCTATTCTTTTTTTTAAATGGAATTTTGGTATATTTGTTGTTTTTTATTAAGTCCTTCTTGATTTTAAAATATCAAAATAATCAATTTTAATGCTCTCTTATGAATTTTGGCTTTTTTCAACATAAGCCTTAATTTCCAGAAATATTCCAAATTTTCTAAATTTTTTAGCTTTAAATTTTTATGTTAATTTATTAGCTCAATCTTCATTAGTGTTAGTTTTCCTGATAGATTTGATTTCTAACTACTGTCAAATCTGATTTGTCAATTTTTTTCACTAATAAGTCTTGAGTGTTATCTATAATCTTCAACGTCTTTGATTCTATTTGTTTGTTAACATCTAATATACCAGCAGTTTTCTTTGATACAAATACATTTTCTTATTTAACATGACAATATGTTTCAATATGCATTTAACATTTATGTTTTCAGCTTTTTCAGTGTAAAAGCAATGATATTGATGTAGTATTTAAATGAAAATTTCTTCTATGTTTTCCATTATGCTAATGGATTTTGATTTATTTAAAATCTATTGTAATATTACTCTTTTGTAACAAGTTTTAATAATATTGTATTCTAATGGTTGGAAATAGCTTTAGATTATAGAAATTATTTTAATAATGGTATGATTCAAATCTTATGAGTTACATGGAGTATTATCTATTGAGTTACATGGAGCCACTTCAATGCATATGAATTTTAAGATTTATAAACAACTATTTATTTTTTTTTTTTTTTAAGATTCTTTGATTATTGTACAAAAATAGAATTTTATAATTTTTCAATACCTTAAATCTGGATTCAGGTTTTTCTTTTTGTAATGTAAAAACTTTAATAAAATTTATTTTTCTCGCACTTAAGTTTAGTTTTGTTGGCTAAAAATTATTTTGCTGAATATCCTTGTTCTTCTGTATTCAAATTTTTTCAGTACATATTTTTGCAGCTTCCAGATTAAACAAAAACCAGTTTTTCAAATAAAATTTTGTTTGTGTCAGAATTTAATTTAATAAAAAATTCTTCATGTTGCATAAAGTATTTTCAAAAGGCTTTTTTTTTTTTTTGCTTAATGTTACCAGTGTTACCAATTAATGAATTTCAATTTTGACTGTTATCCATCTAAATGCTAAGTGTATAGTTTATACAACTCTTGAAATGTAAAAAACTTTTTAAGAGCTCTTGAAACTCCTGGAAATTTGACTTGACTCCTTGAAAATCATGAATTACTTCCTGGAATTTTTATTTACCTTGCTGCATTTATTTTTTGTTAGATAATATTATAATTTTTTTGAGCTTTTGTTTTAATGTTTTAAAATTTTCAATGGAATTATGCAAAAACCTAATTGAATATTAGTTCTTAATGTGATGAATAGATAGAGGCACAATTGATATTAGATTGCTGTATTTATAACTAAAATAAATATCTAGTTCAGCCACAATGAATTCATGATATTTCGGTTTAATCAGGACTGGATGCAATATTTAAATTTATGTTTGTGAAATGAATTGAAGTAATCACTAACAAGATTGTCATGTATCAGACAGGCAATTTTAATTGTTCTTTTTTCTATTGTTTCTTATTTTCTTTAAGCTGTATAACATTCACTAAATATCAATATTTAGATATAGAATTTTTGAATTAAAATATACTTTTCATATCTTTCTTGGTAAAAATTGCATGTAATTTCAGTGAATTTGGATGAATTTGTTTGTCAATGAAATAAATTATTTAATATGCCTGGTGTAGAATGTGTCTTTTCAATAACTAGTGAACTCTGGAACACACACATATATATATCATTGTGATTAAAATTTTGTTTATTAATATTTGTGCTTAATTTAGGATTTGGATTGTTTCGAGACCATGCACAAAATTCCAGTTGGCTTACTGCCAAAGAACTTTTGAATATTAACATTACAGATTATAAATTGGTTATTAAAGAAATACCTGTTGAATATGAAACTGTGTCAAAGATTGTTCCAAAACTTTGGGAGGAATATAAACCTAAGGTAATAACTTTATTTTAATAAATCATAAAAGTGAATCATATATATATATATATATATATATATATATATATATATATATATATATATATATATATATATATATATATATATATATATATATTGCTTATTTTTAAATGTTTTGTGAGATTTTGTATTATAGATATTCTAACATTTAACAAATTTTCATTCTTTTTGTTATGAGCATTCATTATTTAATTCATGTGGCTATGAAATACCTAATTTTATGTTATTAAATTAAACATTATATATTGTAACTCTTTTAGATATATTTCAACTACTAAAGACAGTTTTTTTTTATAATACAAAAATTTGTTTATGTATAATTAAGTAAATACCGCAATTTATATTTAATTTGTTAGCTCTTTGTATAAGTTTTAAAAATATTGAACATATTTTGAGTATAATTTTATAAAATAAAAAATGAAACAGTGATATCTTAAAACTCTTTAAAAGATTTTTTCAAGTACTTGTTTTAGATATAAAAAACACTTTAATAGAGGCATTTTAAAGAAATCCCAAATTATTGCTTTTATTACAATGTATTGCTCAAATTCAAAATGAACAGCTGAACTTAAAACCTTATTTATAAATTTTTAAAAGAATTCCTTATGCAATAGATGCTTATTTTAAAAAATGTATAGAAATAGTAAAATAGTTTGTAAAATTTAAAATTTGTTATATATATTTCAGTTTTATAGTGCTAGTTGCACTAACTACAGATTTTGCTATCTACACTTCACTAGAGTTTGATCTTAGTTTCAATTGTTTGATCATTGTATAATTTTATCTCAGAAAAGAATCAATAGTATAGGTACAGCAGTCTATGTGGCTTCCACATTTTGCTAAGTTGCTCTGTTTTAGGAGTGGATGTAGTATCCTGGGCCAGTTGTGGAAGCATGAGTCACATATTTCTGATATGCAGTTGATCAGAAGAGTAAGTAGGGTAAGGAAGTTGTGTAGTCTTGTATTATCCTTTTGGAATAAGTTTGATGGCTTATGCTGAAAATAAAGGAGGACCATGGGGCTCCAATGTCTCAGAGATGTAATGCTTACTGTTCAGTCTACTAGGAATGCATATTAAATGGATGCAGGAATGAAATCCAATACCTCTCCAAACTATGGTACTGAATGCAAGACCTGTGGGATGATGCATAACACAACTATTTTGTCTCTCACCACTGTGTTGCAAGACTCAAATCCAACCTATATTGTGTTAAAAGTAAAAGTGAGATTCCTTTGTAAAGATAAAGTTGTTTCATCCCATGTTCCATGTCCATCATTCATCTCACCATTGGCATTGCAAATTGCTGTGGCTTTTAAGTCTAGGATAAACAAAGCAATGAATGCCTTTCTGATATTACTCTCAATTGCAAACTACATCAAATGTTGTTGTTGTTGCACCAGCGTACTTCCCTGTACCTAGCCCTTAGATGGACTTTACCAGTTGGATAGAAGCAGCCAGATGGAGTCTCTGTGATTTTGAAGCAGGGAGCAAGCAGAAGATTCCCAAGACTTGACCTGCCACCCCCGGATAAGTTACCTCACCTGGAGGACATTGTGGCCAGATTTAGTGTTCCCTGGCCGCCTTTAGCAAAAACAACTGAACAAGTTGCAAAAATATGAGGAATTACACACTTACAGGGATACATAGAATTACAAATGAGAGAATACAATGTGAAAGAATTACAATGTATGAAAATACGAAGGATTACAAATAATGACTAAAAACAAACTGAAAAAAATGAATTTGAAGAGGAGCTCATAAATCAAAAACAGTCTATTGAAAAGAGTCCATTAAAATAGATTGAAGCTGCTAATTGCTTAGTAAAGTCTAAGCACTTAGGTTATTGAGCCACGTAAATAAACACTCTTGATTAATTAGGAAGTCCATTAGTTGGTTTAGTTTTCGTCTAGAGGTCTTATTAGAGAGTACGGCTCGTTTCCAGTTAATAACCCACTGTTTTGCAGGGGTTGATAAATGCAACATCAAATGTTACAATCAAGCATGAAATGATGTGTAAGAGATTGAACATTTTGTTCTATGGTTTGTTATGTACTTAAGTGAACCACCACTGCCATGCATATAATATGCTAATCGTCACATGCAATGTGATGTGGGTGTGATTTTTCCCATCTGTTTGCGGTTCTTATCTGCATTCTACACACAAATGCAGGGTTACATTACAATTACTTTATTTTGCATAACACCAGGGGTGTTTGTTCTCCGGGGAAACCCTGGAATTCCGGAAATTTTGAACTTCGATACCCGGAAATTCCGGGGACCGTCGTTCAAAAGGAAGTAGGAATAATAATGAATTATTTATTTTGATCTAGGTAATTTTGTTTGCTTTGAAACCAGGAAACGTAATAATTACGTCATTCAATACTTCATAATTGTAATTTTTCATTTCTCCCCCCCTTCTCGAAACTCCAAAATGTTGGTAGTAAGTCCGTAAAAGTTTCGGAGGATTTTTTAGGGTCCCACAAATACCCCTGATAACACAATCACTGATTTTTTTTAAGATAATCTGCAATATCTTATTCTTCTTTGGTTGTGCTCAGTAACTTGTTGGAATGTTCAAGATTCTTCTATAAAGTGTGAAACAATTCATGCCAAAAAAAAAAAAAAAAAAAACCTCTTTAAATCAACAGTTTTCCCCCTTTATATTGTGCTTGCAGGTTGCACAGTGGGGGCTTGTGATGTGCATAAATTAGATAAAGTTATCACTTTTTATTTTTCAGTTGCAAAGAAGACAACTGTTTATACTTATCTTTTAAAAAATCCATTAATTCATAAATTGTATTTCTCCATTAATTTACATTAAATATTTTTTATAAACCAATAATTAAAATCTTAAATTCATTCTTGCTTTTTCTTAGATATTATTTACATATAAAACTTGTTTTCTTCAATTTTTTAAAATTTATTTTTGTTTTTTAAATGTATGATGTGTTTACATAAATACCATTCTTCTTTCTTTTAATTTTATGATAACTTTATTAGTGGATAATGCTTTTGAATTATTGTGATGTTTTTAAAGAAATTTGCAGTTACTTTTGTCCTTTGAAAATTTCTTGCAATTTCCACTATATATCATATTCTTAAATCATTTTCATCAAAAAAAGTCATTTTTTTTAAATTTCTAAGTCGCTTACTGAGTCTAATCTTTCTAAAAATTGTCATTTCAATCAATTCATCCTTTTATCAAGTCTTGAATTCTTTGTCTAGATATTTGATTACACATAAAAAATTTCTTTTAAATTAGTTCATTAATTTATTATATCTTTAATTTATGTTTATATTTATTATATTTTGCATGTAGTTTCAAAATTTTGGAAGTATGTTTACTTGTTTCCTCTTCAATAAAATTAAAAACATAGAGTCCTTAAAAAGGATTTTTACTTGTATAGTGACATTAAAATTCCCAATGACCTTATTGTTATTGTCATTTTGCTGTTAAAAAATCTTTGTGATTTTGAATGACCAATATGATCCTTCTCTATTAGAGGAATAATACTTGTTAAAACAACAGTACAATTAAAATCACTATCTATGATTTTTCTTTCATGATCATGTAAAAGATTTCTGATAATATCAGTTAATCATGTAAAATGGAGTCATTGTAAAGTAGTTTTTAAATAGAACAATTTGAATGTTGGAATAGAGACAAAGTAATCTTACTTTGATTTCAAAGAAACATGTGCGTTTTTTTCCAACTTCCTCTATTCAATTTTCCCCTGCTTTTTTCCCATAGGTTAATAAAGGCTAATAAAATTATAACTATTTAACATGTATCTTTTCTTTTACTATTCATTTCATTAATATCATTTGATTGGATTTAAGAAATTTGGAAATATAATTAATTAGTGTATATATTATTGCTTGTTAAGTATTCATTTATTTGCAACTTTCAGATAAATATATGTAGCAATTTTCTGAACTTAACCTGTATAAATCATTAACAAAGTTTACATTTATAAAATATTTTATGCTCAATAAATTAAAAGTTAAAATAAAATTATGGATGCATTTGCACTTTTAGTTTACTAATGTAACACTTTTTACTCATTTTAAATATTTGAAAATTTTTTAAAACAATCAATATATCAATAAAACTGAAATATTTTTTGTAATTAATGATGTCCATTCTAAGAAATGTTTTTAATTATTTTTGTAATTTTTAAAGAAAAAATTTAAAAGTGATAAAAAGAGAAATTAATATTAATCTTCTCTTTTAAAAGATTATAATGTTTGAATGATTATTATAATGATGATTAAGTTTCTTAAAAGCTTTCATCTGTTATAATAAAAATCAACTAAGAAAATTTTCAGATATTTAATGTGTCAAAGCTTTTATATCATATAAAATTGTTTTTTATTTTATTTATTTTTTTTCATGTAAATTATTTATTGTTGTAAATAAAACTTTTTAGTACAAATAAATTTTTCCCTCCTTGTGCTGTTAAAATTTCTTATATTATTTATGATGTAAGTTTTCAAATACTTAGTAAGGATTTAAGCTATTTATGTGGATATAAAAAAATCCATAAGATTGTACCTTTAAGCATTCTGTTTTTGGAAGTTGTGTTAATTTTTTTAAATTTTCATATGTCAACAGAATTATTTTAGGAAGAAATTGGCATCTCAAGACTAATGACTAGAATATAAAAAATATATCATTGGTTGCAGAAATGTTATGTTTTGTTTAATTTCTATTAGAGATGGAAACTTTTAATTTATTTTTAATTGAAAATTTAATCATGATGGTATTAGATTGAAAAGGTATTGTATGAGTGGACTGTGTATAATAGAAATTAATGGATGTTGCATTTAATTTAAATAATGATCCTGTTTTTAATAGCAAAACATTTTGATTTGATAAACATAATGCTTCCAACACCCTTAAGTAAAAGTAAAGTTTGATGTTAATATTTTGAAGTATATTCAACTTTTTTTCTAATGTGATGTTTCTCAGGCCTAAAATGTTATTTTTAAATTAACCTTTATTATTTCAATAGCACATTAATAAACATTAAAAAGGAATAAATAATTTAGACTGCAGATGTTAGAACATAGGCTTAAGTTTTGTAATTTCCTAAAAATGTTCTTAGAAAATGTATATTGAGAGCAGAAATTAGTAAATATTTAAATATTCTAACAAAATTATAAACTCTTAATTTACTTCTCATATTTGTTTCTTTTATTTAAAGGCCTTATTTAAAATTATTAAAAGGAATCAAATTCTGTATAAATTACATTAAGAATTATGTGTAACAAACTGAAAACATTTAATAGAATGTAGCAAAAGCCAATTTTGAATTTACCATTTTTAAGTATTTATAAAAGTCATCAAAATATTAACAAAAATATTTATTTCTGTTTTAAAGTAAAATATTCTGCTGAATTATATCATGTCTTCATAATTTCAGATGCATTTTTATAGTTAAATATTTATGAAATTAATTTCATATGTCATATTAATATTAGACATTAAAATATATGAAAATATGTATTCATTAGTTTTGCAAAGAAATGAATAGTTATAAGAAAAAGTGCCAAATAATTTCTGTAATTTTTTTAATGAAATTATAGAACTTTTATTTATTTTTGTATAATCTTACTGTACAGAATTTTTTTTATTGAAAATGTAAATAAATTAAATCTATAAAAAATTAATGTACAATTATTTCCAATAGTTTTCAAGTTTCCAAAACACTTATAATTTAAATATTCTCGTTGAATAGGTGCTTGAATTTTACAAACTAGTGGCTAGTCACTACCCTGACACCATAATGATAATTTTAACTTTTATTTACAAACTAAAATTTTTAGAAATCTTTTTTTTTTCCAAATTTTAATTTTTAGCAAACATTAAAAAAAATTTTTTTTATGAATAATAGGTGTTTTAAAATTTTTTTTATTTGATTACCTTTTATATAATGCCTAAGAACTTGATTCATCCTCAAACAATGAAGCGACATGTATAGTCATTCCAAATATTGTGGACAACAGTCAAAGACACATGGTTATCTGATATTTGATGGGAAAGAAGTATGGTGCCAAATTCCACTTCTGTGTTTCCTGTATGTAAGGACACTGAAAAGTGAAAACTCTATATGTTTGTGCTTCATGTGTAGTTAGTTTTGTTTCATTTGAACAATTCGATTTATAAAATATTGTTTGCTGAGTGAGATTAAGCTGATTCCATTGAGGATTTGCCTCAGTTGAAGTAAATTAGAAAACTCTGAAAATAGACAAAAAATGGTAAATAAGAAAAAAATTTGCCAAAAATATATGAATTTCAAAAAAAAAAAGATGTATTTTGACAATTTTAAAAACTCAAAAGAAAATCGTAAAAATATCTGATAAAAGAAAATGGTACCAGTGAAGCCATTCCCTCTCTAAAATATTGTAGAGAAGCAAATCATCTTAAATTGGAAAAGGCTTTGCTTACTTGGCTGAGAAAAATGAAAAGAAGGAATATTCTTGTTGAGGCTAATGTCTTTTTGAAGAGAAATCCAACTGTTTTGCTCTGAAACTGAACATTAAAGATTTCAAAGCATCAAACAGTTTTCTCCAAAAATTTAAAGCCATGCATGTTATAACTTTAGAAAATTGTGTGGTAAGTGCAATCAATAAAATGTAACTGTTTTTAGGTATGAATCTTATGTTGAATATTTTTCTTATAATGCATTCTAAATAATTCTTTCGTTTAGTGTTTATAAAAAAGTAGTTTGGGTAAAGAAATCAGTTCTTAATAATCTAATACAAAATTTTTATTTACAAACAATTTTACAGGTCCCTATGAGTTTGTGAAAACAAGTGTCTACTGTATATGATTGGTTATTAAATTAAAATAAAAAAAATTTCAAAATGAAAAATTTAATTTTTTATACTTTAAAATATTCTGTATAATGTAAACATAGTGGTGCAAAAATTTACTCTGCTGTAATTTCACTATTCAATAAATATTAATTAAATAATTCCTATGTATTTATTTATGCAGCTTGTTGTCCATTGTGGTATGTCAGAATTGGCTTCATGCATAACAATTGAGAAACAAGCACATAATATTGGGTATGAAGGTTGTGATGTAAAAGGAGAATTACCTCCTAACTATTGTTGTTGTAGTGATGGACAAAATGTGTTGTGCACTGCTGTAGATGTTGAAAAAGTTGTGGAAGACTTAAAATCGAATGACATGTGTGTAAAAACTGAAACATCTGATAATGCTGGGAGGTAATATTATAAGACAAATGTATTTTTCTGAATTAAATTTTTCTTATATATTTGTGTATTAAATATATGTATGTGATATATTTATTCATGGTTGTGCATATATTTCTTATAATTTCTTTAGTTTTATTGTTTTTATTTTAAGTAAATTATTTATTGTATATAATTTCCCTTTTAAATACATGCTTAATTAGGGAAAAAATAAAAGGAAAATATAATCTTTTTTTCTTAAAAATAAATTTCTGAAATTTTTATAATTCCTAATTTTATAAAGGAATTATTTGATTATTTTGATTATTACTGATCTCTCATTAAAATCTGAAATGATTAAAATTCTGCAGTGTTTGATTTGCAATTAAATCATAGCTGTATGGGCTTTTCATGCCTCATTTTTATTAAGGAAAAATAAATTTATTTTTTATTTCAGTGATACATTTTCCAATGATTGGTGAAGGTTCAAGTTTTTTGCTTTTACCTTGTTTTCTGTTTCCTGTTTTTTTCTACTTTTCTTTTGTATTATTTCTCCACTTATTTTTGCCCAAGTAATGATTCAATTTATTTGAGTAGCTATAGAAATCCTTTAATTTCCACTATTTAAAAAGCAATGGGAACTGCTGTGCTTAAATTTTTTATTATCATCATAATATTCTTTTAACTGCTAAAAGTTATCAGTAATGAATGAAAAATTTATGCTTTAAATTGTAACTTTAAATAATTACCATAAATCTTACCATAAATTGAGATAGTAGAGTTAAGCAGTAAACTTTATAATTATTTTTGTATATTTTATTTACTTTGGACTATGAAAATTATTAACACTATGGAAATGATACATTTCTCACCTGGAGAATAGCACAATATAATATTTTAATAGCATATTTTATAATAGACTGTTACTTTTTAAATTAAAAGTAGTACTTGTGTAAAAAAGTGAATTATAATTTTGAAATGCTACAAAATTTTAATGTATTTTGAACAAATAATCTTTGACATTTTCCTGTGATTAGAGTGTTTTTATGTAGTTGGACTCTTGAAATAATGATGTAAACCAAAACAAGTAATAAATTATTTTACTTAAATTCAAGACTTAACAGTGTTAAATGAATAGAAAAATTGGTTGCATGCAAAGTGAAATTATTAAGAATACACTGTATTCTATAAAATAATTAGTTTTGAAAAGCTATATATTTTGTGTTTAAGTATAGTAATTAAATATTGTAATTTTATTTTTTGATTAAGTTGATGATTTCAATTACTTGTTTTGACCTTCTATAAATAATTCTACCAATCAAATATACTGGAAGTTAACTGCTATTTAGCAAGAATTAAAAGTATTTTAATGCTTTTTTATATAGTGCCCAAATGTATGAAGCAAATGTAAAGCATTTTAACATTTCACTCAATAAATTTTTAGGATTATTAATAAAAACTTTAGTTGAAACTAAATATTAATCTGCAACAAAGTCTCATTCAAAACTAATGTGGCAATTTCAATGTTTTTAATATTTTTATTCCTTTTTTCATAGAATAATTTATTTTTATCCTCCAAATAAGTTTAGTTCAGAAATTACTTCTTTCTTAGAGCCAAATCTATTTCCCTATACCATTCTTTTTAAATCTGAACATAGGCAGCTGTTGCTTGAAGCATTGTCTGAGTAATATAATTTTTGTGGTAGCAATTCAAAGTTCAACTGATATAGTTTTAGCATTATTGTGATTAACTTGTAAAATGGAATATTGCTTTGGTAATGGAGCACATTTACTTTATAAAGGATAATTTTTTTCAGCAAATCATTAACATCATATATTATTTGCGATTGACATTTGTATGGAAGGCAAAATTTTACTATCTAGCATTTATTTTTTAAATTTCTTAAGATGGCTTTCATTAACTGCATGTTCTTTGCTTGATTGACTACCAATAAATTACAGAGCTATGTTTTATCCATTGTCACATACTACTTAAAAAATCTCTTTCATAATGTTGAAACAGCTCCAAACAGCATATTGAGTTATCAACCCATTGTTATTTTTTGTTGATTAAGAGTAAAAACAATTCCCACTACAAAGAAAAGTTTTTCATGGACAAAATTTCATGTAAAATTCTGAATATACTACCTTCTGATATTTCTAAGATATCAGCTGTCCATGTAAAAACAATTTACAATCAGCTAAAAATATTTTGTGGATTTCTTTTCCTTAGAACAGATGTCGAATTTTTGCAATCAAAGAGCTTGGTATCATTTTCTTTTGCTAGCAGGCGTTTTAAATTCAACAAACCTCTTCTCTACTATTTGTCTGAATGGAAGAGCCTAGTTAACATTTATTAAGATATATAAAGATGCACCAATCCTTCAACTTGGAGTAAAAATTTAAAGGTTTATAACATCCTACTCTATAATATATTATTCTATTTCTCCCCAAAACAAGTATCTACTGACATTAACATCTTCACAAATGGATCCGAACATGATGAAGGAACTGGTGCCTTATTTGTAGTATTCAAAATTGGAGGTTATATATATTCAAGCAAATTTAGATTATCTCAATACAATACTGTTTATCAGGTGGAAGTGATGGCAGTCCAACAAGCAATAATTGTAAATAACTGTGAATTTACTGATGTTACAATTTGGACTAACAGCGCTTTTGTATTACTTTCATTACTCAATCCACTGCATTAATTACCAATCATAAATGACATCCAACATTTAATACATTGTCATAATAATTTCTACTTTCCTGGATCAAAGCTCACATAAGTACAATAGAAAATGAGCTTGCTGATAACAAGGCAACTGTAGATAACAACTTATCAATAACATATTTAAAATTACTTTCTCCACACCTCAAAGATCTCCTTAACAAGAGGCTTCTCAATATCTGGAAACATTCATGGAATAACCAAACTACTGGAAGATGGACTTCCAATCTTTTTTAAACTGTGTCTACATTTATTTACAAATCCTATTGTCAATTACTTGCTGATAAATCATGGATCATTCCCTGTATACTTTCAAAGAATAGAGAGGATACCAAGCATAAACTGCTGTTCTGGACAAGGAGGAACTTCATTACATTATATAGAGAATTGTACTTAACAAGAAATTTCTGAATAAAAAGACATTCTTCTCAGACTGATGCAGCCTTCATTAAATTTTCCATCTACAATGCATATTAAAGGAACAAAATAATTTCTATTTTACAACTCCTCATTACTAAAGGGACTAAACTATGTCAAGAAAGACAACAGTAACAGCATAACCTAGTACTGGATTTTCCTTTAGATTCATAATAGTAATTGAATGAATTTTATCCATACAATTCATTTTATTTTATTGTTATTACGAACTTTAGTGACTAGTATCTTGACTTTCATTTTCAAGATTGTATATTTTGTATATATAGTTATTAAATGCTTAGTTTTTTATTTTATTTTCCTCTATCATTTTTTACTATTTAATATCTACTACTGTTTTCATTTTAAATGTTTACTTCTATTTTAATATAATTGAATGTTTATTCAATTTATTCCCATGAAGAACTGCCATGCATATCTTGTTGATTAGAATATTGTAGGCTTTGATGCCCCACCACTGTAAAAAGTGTTTTTCGAATAATAACTGAATGTTGTTGGCCAATGCACATGACACCACGTTGAAGGTGTCAATTGATCAAGTGATATTAAAGGAGTTAAACCCAACAACCAATAGGTAAAGACTGGGGCTTCTTTACATAATTGTCTATTTATCAAACCATTGTTTTGTTTGAATGGTATTTTTATTGAAATGCAATGCTTTATCAACATACAAAATCCTGATTTATTATTGTTTTGAAAACTATAAATGTATTGTCATTAAAACATTTATAAATTGAAAAATAAATAGATGTGATTGCTTTGACACAAATCATTTGAAAGATACTGTTTCCTAAAATTAGAATAGTCTTTGTATATAATAATGATATCCATATATTATTTTACAACAGCTTCACACTTCTTCCCATAAAATCAGCAAAGTGAAACATTGCTTTCTGTAAACAGCGATTGGAAATGGGTGCTCACATTTTCCCTCACTGTATTGTTTTAGCTATATGGTTGGTGGGTGTTGACATTAATTTGTGACATCATAGTATTTCTGCTGATCTGATGTGGATGTGGAGAAAAGGGTGTCAGGTCAGGTGTAACCTCATTTTACCTGACAATGGTTTAAACTCGTGAGGTGCGAAGTGATTGGTGAATTTCCAAACTCATTTGCCTTTATGTATAGTCCAGGGCTCACTTGCACCACTGTCTATGAATGTCATAACACAAACTTATTGAGTGCTCATTAAAATATGCAAAATTATATATACATACACACACTACAGTCACAATTATTTACCATTAAATATTTATAACATGTCAAACTTTATTTTGAAAAGATTCTTGACTAATTTTTAAAATTAAAATTATACTTACTTTTTGTATTACAACCAAAAAATTCATAGTATAAATAATATACTGTTACAGTTTTTCAATTAATAGATAAAATTAAATTTAAAAATTTTTTCTCAGAAATGACCTTTTCATTAATATTTTTATAATGGTATTTGTCTAGCTGGTATATGAATGATTCACTTACAGCTTTTGTGAATATTTCTTTAGCTTCCAATGAATTTGTCTCCTTTTATTGTAAGCTATATGCTTCTTGCAATTTAAATTGCAAAATGTATAGATTAATCTCTACTGAGTCAACTGTTAAAATTTAAAGTGCCACAAATAAAAAGAAATTGGTATTTAAATATTGAAGTTGTGTATGATTAATATGGATCTTTCAATTTTTTTATAAGCATTCAAATCTTTGTAAAACTTGAACAAAATGGATAAAATAAATTTTTGTTGACTATCAAATGTAGCAAATTGAATTTAAGATTTGAAGTTGTGATTTCTGTAAGTAATTGGTTGCTAATTTAAAGTTAAATTATTTTTGTTCATTAATAGAAGCAAATCATAAATATCTTTATTTTTAAACTTTATAAAATATTCATTAAGTATTTGATCTCTAAATTGCAATGAATAAAATACAGCTTGCTTTTTAAATTTCTTCTAATGTAATTAATTTTCTTCTTTATTTCAGATATCTATGTGAATTTATTTTTTATACATCATTGAAAATTAATAAAAACACAGCGTTTGTCCATTTACCTCCTGTGAATGAACCGTACAGTGCAAGTCAAATGGCTCAAACTTTAGCTATCATTATATCATTGATGCTGAAACAAATTACATAGTCAAGAGAAAACTGTCTTTGATGGAATATCATAAATATATTTGCATAAAATTGTTAAACTTTTTTTATAAAATTTATGTAGTTAGTTTTCATATGTGATTTTTTTAAACTTGAAACTTAATATTTAAAATTGTTTTATTAACATGATTCAATAATGCATATTTTTTAAGATTTTTTAAGTATTTTTATTATTTACTTAATTATATTAATCATGATATAAAGTACATACCATATAAAATTCATGGAAAGAGTGTTCAGATGAACTTTACTGTTTATTTTATTCAACCAAAATTTAACATTCTTTTATGTTTCAAATTCAAATTGTATGTTTTTTAAAAAAATTTATAAATGATATTACATATTGCAAACAAATAAAATATATACAACTTTTAATGTATATGTTGCATATTTTATATGTCTAATACTTATCTCAATGATTTTTTTTAAATTAATTTTTAAACATAATTTTTTCTATAATACATTTAATTTTGTGATTATATAAAAATGTATAAATGTAGAGCTTTTTTATGTGTTTATAGTTAATTTTTATTGGTTTTAAAATTTTCATTTTAAGTTCTAATCTATTATAAAATGAAAAAATAAAATTGTATTTTACAAATATTTATCAATGATTGTTGGTTTTATTATTATGTTTCATTCTCTTTTCAAAACATGTTTCATTTTTACAAAAATTTCAGTGATTTTTAATTGCTAATAATTTAAAATTAACAATAAACTGCAAAAAAATTTTGTGTATTAGAAAATAATAAAAAAATTAAAATAGTCATATTTAGGTTTAAAGTGATACAATATCAAACATGTTTACAAAGCATTATTTAATGAATTGACAAAATGCAAGAACATCTTCATGATGAGGTAATAATCTGTTTCTTTGTTTAATGAATTTTCAAATTCACAAACTGATTATGTCTCACACGCACATGCACACACACACATATATATGTGTGTGTTTGTATGTATATATATATTAATAAATAAAACTTTTGAAGCTATATTTTTCCTGTTGTTGATATTGTGTGTTGTGTGTAAATTTATTAGAATCTCTTATCTTTTATGATTATATAACAAAAATTCAAAAATATTTAAAAGCTAGAATATTCTTGCCATTTTCTATTTATGCATAACAAAGTGAAAGCACTCTGAATTTAACTAATTTGTTAAATTTTTACATTACAAAAATAATAAATGCAGAAATTCTTATTAAAATCATATAATGAGATCAAATCTTAGTATCTTCTTAATTCACACAATGTAGTCATTTAGCTGTAAGAAAATTTAACACCCATATGTTAATTTAATATTGTCTATGAGATTAAATGCTGTTAATTTTGCTATTAGGCAAAGTTTTTATAAAAGCTTTAAGTGGCATTTAAAGAGAAAAGTTGGTCATCATATGGTGCTATATCAATAGAATGTAATGTTCTAGTAAAAGGAAATGGCAAGTTACTGTAACTCTTGCTAGTCACCATTTATTCAAATTGTTCACTTTATAACATATTTGCTAAATTACTTGGTATTATTTAATATAATAAGTATTATTTATTTCACATTATATTTTTTTCAAAACTTATATAGTAGTGTTTTTAGGATATAGTAAATATTCATTTATCCTAATCCTCCATGAAAAGGAATCAAATTTATCTATAAAAATTTGTTCTGAAATCAAAATAATAAAAATGTATTTTGTTTTTTTAATATTTTTCTAACTTTACCTGCATTTTGAAGAAAGAATTCTAATTATCTTTAACTATTTTCCAAGTATTTTATTTATTTTTTTATTTATTACATTACATATATTCAGGCTTGTATGCTTGATTCTTGAGATCCGCTTGTAAGTCTTCGTCGATAATAGGACAAATAGCACAATGACAGATGTACAACCACAGAAGGATAACGAAGAAAACACCCAGGGCCACGGTGGGAATCGAACCCACACTCCTCCGCTCTCAAGCGATTAGCGGAGTGATATTTTGACCGCTCAGCCACGGAGCGCCCAAGTATTTTATTTATTTCTGCATTTGATTGAATCATTGAAAATTTTTGCTATTTTTAACTTAATAGTTAACACAAAATATAGCTTCATAAAACTGAAAATATTTACTGATATATTATTTATCAATCTAGATGCATTCATTTAATACAAATGTAGAAATTATGTTTTATTTGTTAAATAGTTACTCTATTATGTTCATAAAAATCTACTGCCTCTAAAAATAAGCGACAAACAGTAAAACTACCATAACTCAAAATAAGAAGTTAAGTTACAGCAACGAAATTAGTATATGTAATGTACAGTGAGATATGAAAGCAGTTCCGTACTAATATATTTTTGCATATAGGACAGTATAATGGGATGTTATATAAAAACCGACTGATTTCAGCAGTTGCTATTTCTTTCATTGCATTGTGGATGTTACATTTTTTTTTTTGGCGTTTGTATCATTTCTTTGTTCCTTTCTTGAAAATAACTTGTCATTGATGTTTGAGTGAACATGCACTGGAACACAATTGAACGAGTTTTTTCTGACGAACAAACTTTCGGAGTTCCCACGGCCTTCAACGACATATTTGATGATCAAACTGTAGACATTAATGTCAACAGTTTGATTATCAGCCACTTGTGAAATCGCTATCAAAATGATTGTCATGACCTAGTAGTGGATGCCTTAAAGTTGCAACTAATGATTTCAATACCAAATACTGGTATTTTTAGCCATTTGTACAATTTTCTATTATCGGTGTTCACAAGTTTTTTCGTTATTTACTAGGAAATTTTAAAATTGTTTCTACTATAAGCTCAGAGTAAAAAAAATTTTTTTAGTTAAAAAAATCCTTTAAAGGATATTTTTGGGAAAACATAAGAGAGGCAAATATAAGTAAGAAATGAGTCTATGAAATCCACTTTGGCCAATGAATGGATCTGCTACCATATTTCGCTTCGTTGTTGGCCACGATTGTCCCTCTAAACATCTATATCATATAAAAATACTGTCAATTTTTATACGATATAGATCCTCTTTGCTAACTGCAACATACGTGAGGAAATGGACGTGAACCATTTGAGTCATTGCCCTGCATTGAACTTAAGACACGGGAAAGATACAAAATAAACAATTTATAGACTTACTGTGGTTTCAATTTTGTTATCTGCGTTCATGTTACCTTTGTTCTAATTTTAATGTTTATTATTTTGACTAAAGTTGTGTTCTAATCTGCCATTGTATATAAAAAAATGTGTTCAGGGGTCGTCAACATAGCAAAATAGCATAGAAATATTGCAATTGTATTTGTCGCTCTAAAGGGCGAAATTAATTAGATTGTGAATACAAAGTTGCATAATACAGTCTAGATAAGTGATACAATATGTGAAAATTATCCAAGGAGGCGGGACAAAACTGTCCTATTACAGTACAAAGCGATACTGCACACGCGCAGGATTCGTAGTCTCATTTTCGTATCTATGAAAACTAGGTAGTTGTGAAGAAAGTGCGTTATATTTCGAAATGTTTTTAATTGGTGAGTTTTTATTCACATTATATTTGCATATCATAGTTTAGGGTTCAAAATATTTTTCAGATTTATTATATACTAATATATTTTGTTTGGATTCTTGAACCGTGTTTTCCTTTCGTGATAAAAAAAATCATCATTTATATCTTATAATCTGTTTACATAAATGCATCGTCATTTATATTTATATTATTCTGCATTGAATGTTGAGCTCCAGGGCCTCAATAACTTCACGCCACTTCTTGTTAACATAAGCAAAGTGAAGCATCATTTGCCGTGATCAGTGACTGGAAGGGACACCACATTCTTTCCTTCACTGGGTTGTTGAAGACATCTCCACGATTAATATGTGAGGTCTAACGTCCTTACGCTGGTGTGGTGTGGATGTAGAGAGGAGTCCCAGCTCATGTGTGACCTTGTCACCTGACCGTGGTTCAAAATTACGAGCCGCTTCGTGATAGGCGATTATTCCAAATCCGTTAATCTTAAGGTACAGTCTGGGGCTCGTTTGCACTGCTATGTATGTATGTATTAAATATTACTTCCTGATATTGCTCGTCAAGGTCAAGAATTTTTGCATGTGAGGTCCTTCACTGATTATTTCTTTCTCTAGCCCCCTCCCATAGTTGATTTTAACCAAAGCAAGCAAAATAACAGCTCTGTGCTGTTATAAAACATTTAAACACAAATTGCGAGATATTTATGGGTAGAGATTTAAAATTCCCGGCAATTTTCAATGATGGATTTTGAGGGAATAAACTCAACCAATTATCTTTCATTTAATAGATTGTTTTGTAATTAATTAATAATACGGTAGTAAATTCCGGTAATAAACTTCTTTACTAGAGGACATAAGATATTTTTTTTTGTATACGAAAATATACAAAGAAAAATGTCTTATGTCTTCTAGTAAAGAAGTTAATTAGTTTCGTACTGACAAAAACTAAAATATTTGTTCAAATTATAAAAATAATGAATTAATATTTAACAAAAAAATATTAAAATTAATTTTTTAGAGCTGTCAGGATAAATATTGACATTTCCGTGTTTCTGTCGTTTTAAATTCCTAAATTCGCACTGAAGAAGAGAGAAAAATAATTTTCTCAGCATTAATTTTTGAATTTATTCTAAATTTGTGATTAACGCAAATTTTTTCTTCTCCTGGAAAACTTTCCATTATCGTAATTACTTGTAGAAGTCATAAAATAAAAGGACTTTTATTTATTTCAAAAAATATCTGATAAAAAAAATTCTAAATCAGCTAAAATTTCGAGTTTTTTCAAATTACCGAGAATTTTTTAAATTCTTAAGTCTAAGCCTACGTGCATTCACTTAATTTTTCATTTAAGATTACTTATACATATAGCCATATCAGGACGTTTAAATGAAAATACTGTGATTATGTGACAAATAACAACTTTATTGAATACTGCGCTTCGCCAATCTCTGACCGCATTTCATCATCGAAGTACATCAACTGACTCTTTTTTGTTCGCCCTCTAGTGGCGATTTTTCATTTCTCACATTCGGCCAGACTGACCTTACAGTTGTCCGCAATTGATATAATAATACTCAATTACTAATTAATACAACAATATTAACATTAAAAATTAAATTAAACGCAGTAAATTAAATAAAATTATTAACTACGTAACTAACATTATTTTTCATTCACACAAACAAATACTGTAATTATAATCATTATACACATCTTTCATTAAAAGTAGAAAAATTATTATGTTAGATTAAAAAAAACTATAATAATATATAATACACTTTTTTCGGAGCTCTTTTCATTACTACAATCTCTCCTCGTTCAAACTTGATTGCTCGACATATCTTTTTATCATAATACTTCTTCATTTTTTGTTGACTTTCTTCTATTTGTCTTCGAGATTCTTCCTGCACTAGAGATGGATCTTGCCAACTCTGAGCTTCTTTATCAGTTAACTTTCTCAAAATTCCATCGTTGAATCATGGAGAATAAACGTGGAGCAATTCAAATGGTGTCTTGTTCGTTGACTTGTTTACAAAGTTGTTCAAGTTTCTCTCGACTTCATGTATTTTAACATACCAATCTTTATGATTCTGATCTTCCATACCAGTTGTTATGGTAGACAATATTGTTCTGTTAACTCTTTCAACCATTCCATTTGAACATGGTCGCTTCGTACAATTGAGTGTATGATGTATACCATTTTCTGCACAATATTGTTGAAATTTATACGAAGTGAAACAAGTTCCTCGATCTGTTATTATTTTCTTAGATAGACCATAAGTATTTACAAACTTTTTGAGAGCCTTCAGCACGTGTGATGTTGACGTACTCTTTACTGGAGTCAATTGGACAAATCTTGTGAAATTATCTATCATGACCATAAGCTCTTGATTACCATTAGAACTCTTAACAAAAGGTCCTAAAGGATCCATATGTATAATTGCAAAAGGTTTATGACTTGTTTTAACTGTATTTAATAATCCAGGCTGTTTTTCTGACGGCTTTTTGTTCATTAAACATTCAAAACCTTTTGAAATGTGCCTTCGTACATAAAGATTCATATAAGGAAACCAATACAATTCTTTTATCTTATTAACAATTCTGTCGACAGAAAAATGTCCCATAAGATCATGGATTTTGATTACTGTACTTTTTTTCACATTCTTTGGAATATCATACAGAAATTTTTCTTTTCCATTTTCGTTTTTGCATCGAAATAATCTGTTTCTCTTAAACACGTAATTTCTTTTAAACTGTTTTTCTTCTTTTGTTCTATCCTGATCTTTTTTTTCTGAATATTTCTATGAATTTTCATATTTCTGGATCAGCCTGCTGTATCACCAATATTTGTTCATCTTCACTCAAGGTCAAACAAACTTCTAATTTATTTTCGATGAGAGATGTCAATGTATCTGCTGATTCCCAAACTGGAACTCTGCTCATTGCGTCTACGTGAGGCATTTTTTTTCCAGGTCTATGTTTTATTTCAAAATCGAATTCTTGAATTAAATCACACCATCTTGCTTTCTGATTGTTTGTTTTCTTTGAATTCACGTACATCAGTGCCTTACAATCTGTCACTATTTTGAATTTTATGCCTAATAAATACTGCCTTAATCTTTCGAGAGTCCATACAATGGCCATCAATTCGAGCTTGCTTGAATGATACTTCTTTTCAATTTCAGTTCTCTTTTTGCTGACAATATAAACCGACCGCCATTTATTGTCTGGTCCTTGTTGTAAACGCACGCCTGCTAAACCACTAGAGCTTGCATCACAATGTACTTCCGTAATAGCTTGAGGGTTATAATGGGCTAACACAGGTTGCTCTGTGAGGCTATAATCGAAAAGAATGCTCTTGCTCCTCTTCCTACTTGAAAGATTCTCCTTTTTACAAGAGTCGTGATAAAGGTTCTTCCTTTTGTGCATATTTTTCCACAAATCTCCGAAAATAACCAGTTAACCTAAAAATCTATGAATATCATGAATATCTTTAGGAGTTGAAAATTCTCTTATTGATTTAATTTTTCTCATTCCTGGTCTTATTCCTTCTCTATTAACAATAAATCCTAAAAATTATACTTCCTTTTTACCGTATTTACATTTTGACAATTTTAAAGTCAAATTAGCATATCTAAGTTTTTCAAATACCTCTTTTATTCGTTCAATCATATCAGTCCAATTCTTCGCTGGTATCAAAATATCATCTAAATAACACAAAATTTTCTTATTTAACAATGGTCTTAATACTTGATACATTAATCTCTGAAATTCTGAAGGTGCATTTGCCAAACCAAAAATCATACGTTCAAACTGATCTGTTTCATCTGGGGTAATAAAAGCAGTTTTTAACATAGCTTCTTCTGTTAATGGTATTTGGAGATAATCATGAGCTAAATCTAATGTCGTGAAAATATTACATTCACTAAGACATTCTAATAAACCATCAATTCTGGGCAAAGGGAATTTATCTTTAATTGTCTGATTATTTAATTTTCTGTAAACTACAACAAGCCTATCCTCACCAGTTTTTTTCGAACTAACAATACTGGACTGGCACAAGGTGATCTTGTTTTGGAAACTATTTTGTTTTCTTTCCATTCCTTAACAATATTTTTAATAGAGTTTCTCTCAGCTGCATTTGTTTTATAGGGACGTAAACAAACTGGTTTGCTTCCTGGAACTTCATTAATTTCCATTTTAGTCAATGAAGTATATCCTAACTCACTTATATTCATGGCAAAACAATCTCTATAATCATTAATTAATTTCAGAATTTCCAACTTCTTATCATAAGGAATAGTTTTATCAAATTTAATATCATCTATTTTAATCGCGCATTTATCTTTATTTAAGTGTATGTTGTGTCTTCAGTTGCATAACAAAGATTATTAAATGGAAGAATAAATTCAGAATTTAAATTCCAATCCTGCGATATATCTTTTACCCTTCTCGTACATTGATTTTCTTTTAACTTAATATCAACAGAGCCATTATTCATTATAGGAATTACTTACTGTTTTACCATTTTTAATTTTAAAAATAGAATCAATTTTTTTCTTTTCATTCTAATAATACAAGACCGTTTTTTATATTTTCTGTTTTCGCCTGAATAAAATTTATGCTATTTTTTCTATGATAATAGGTTCTTCCGTTTTTAGTTTTATTTGTTGATGTTTCGATTCGACTTCCACTTCAGAAAATGGAATACTATTCGAATACCAGATGTGCAATTTGGAGCCTATTCGGGCGAAAGCGATTTCTGTTTTGTCTAGAAAGTCTCTTCTAACAATTAGGTCAAACGACATAGTATCATCATTCCCAACGAATATTTCAAGAGTTGCTCTGACGTCGTCGATTCTTAATTCAACTTGACTTTTCCCAAGTGTGAAAGCAGATGCAACAGTAGAGCCAAATCCAAACAATTTTCTCTTTAACGGAATTGTATTCAGTTTTAATTTAATTGCAACTGAATTCTTAACTAAAGAAATGCTCGATCCCGTAACTATTAAGCTATTTATCGAATGTTCAGAATTGTTTAATTTTGCTTCCTTCATATAAGCATTTAATGGGGTAAGGTTTTCAACATTCATCGTCAAACTATTTTTATCTTTGTTTATGGAACAATGCCGTCCACTCTCACCACATTCTCTACAAATTAAAATTTTTCTTTCTTTTGGACAGTCTTTATAAATGTGCCCATAATCATTACAGTTGAAACATTTAATGCTATTTTTATTATTACGAGAACTAAAATTCGTGTTACGCTTTTCTTTAGAATAAAAACACTCATTCTTAGGTAACTTTTTAAATTCGCGGTTTTCTCTTTAAGATCTTTTTTCAAAAAAAAAAAAAAAATTCACGTTTTTGTTTTTAATACAAGATTTTATTCCAAATCTAGCATCTTTAAGAAAGAGAGTTTTGAATTTTTTGTAAAATTTATCCATGCTGTTATCTAATTCATTTTTATATCTCTTTTTTTTTCTCTGCCTTCTTTTATTATTATTTTTTTCATCTCATGTATTATTTGGATTTGTTTTGTAGTACATTTGTTGTACCTTCGGGCCCTGTGTGGTATTCCTTGGTGCACAGGGAGATATTTTTGTTTTCCCAAATAAAAAAATAAATAAATAAAAAAAAATCTAGCATTCTGATACGAATCTAATTTTTCAGCCAATTTATCTGGATTAATGAAATTGTTCCATTCATCTATGAAGTAATTACGAATAGTAGGGGAAACACTTTTCTTTAATTGTTCTATAACAATTAAGTCCTTAAAATCTTCTAAATTAATAATTTTAAGACCATCTAACCACTCATTAAAATAATTTCGTAACTCATTAGTAAAATCATACCATGTATTCTTAATTGTACGAGAATGTTCAGAAAATTTCTGCCGAAATCTTTCTGGACATAACTTAAATCTTTTTAATAATAGTTCCTTCACATAATAGTAATCATTTGCTTTATCGTCCGGTTCACGGGCAATACACTGAATTATTTCATATGGTAGAAGTCCTAAAAGACGGAATACCTAATGAGCTTCATCTAAGCCCATTCGTCACGCTTGTCTTTCAAATAATATAAGATAAAAACTTGTGTCACCTTCATTCACATCATATTTTTGCATAAGATGTGCAAATTGCAAGAATCGCACCTTTCTGAATTAAAATTATTCGCATTACCAGCATTTCCTATTGCATTTTCATTCTGTAATCGTAATTTTTGTAACTCAAACTCACGAGCTGCCAAATCGTCTTGTTTTTGGGATAAGCGATCTTCAATAATACCTTGCAATAGAATTTTAACAAATTCTTCTTCATAGTTTTTTGAACTAATGATTATGTTCCTTAAATCAATTACCTTACAATCTTGGGGAACGGTTTCTCCTAATTCAGTAGCTAAAGTAATTAAATCTATCTTTTTTCCTTTCGCAAGAAATGAAGTCATTCTAGAGCTTACAGAAATCAAAAGCGCAAAATAAAAAAGATCACTCACTTGCGTATTTTCGTTTCTTTTATTCCGTATTGATGTAACTCATAGTTTCAAGTACCTTTCGTCATAAATTCTTCCTTATTCTTAACCCCAAATCAATCCTTACTTATGAGGAGCGTATTCCTATTTTTAATCGTAATTCACAAGCATACGAGTTTCCATATCGGAGAAGAAAACAAAACCTGCATCAAAGGGTGATAAATATCTCACTTTTGAAATGTTAAAGCCTACGTGCATTCACTTAATTTTTCATTTAAGATTACTTATACATATAGCCATATCAGGACGTTTAAATGAAAATACTGTGATTCATGTGACAAATAACAACTTTATTGAATACTGCGCTTCTCCAATCTCTGACCGCATTTCATCATCGAAGTACATCAACTGACTCTTTTTTGTTCGCCCTCTAGTGGCGATTTTTCATTTCTCACATTCGGCCAGACTGACCTTACAGTTGTCCGCAATTGATATAATAATACTCAATTACTAATTAATACAACAATATTAACATTAAAAATTAAATTGCATAATTAAATAAAATTATTAACTACGTAACTAACATTATTTTTCATTCACACAAACAAATACTGTAATTATAATCATTAATAATACATATTTAATAGTAATATAAATAACGAAGCAATATTCAAAATTCTAAAAAAGACATTTGCTCTCAATTTCTCTTCTGGAGATTGAAGAAATTCGTCAGCAAGTGCATAATCAAAGTAACATTTCATTCTCCTTCGTCAGACTTATTCAACAGAGAGAGTTTTAAACTGGCTGAAAATTAATTTCTTTACTAAGTTCTTATGTTTTTAAATTACTTATTGCCTTTAAGATTTGTGTCACATTCAAATCATTTTCTTGAAATTATTTACTGACAAAATTAATTCTGTTAAAAAAAATCACGCTGGAATATCAAAAGACAAATAATCTAAAAATCCCTGAGTTTTGCTCACAAATTTTGTGTTTCATATGAATTTGAAAATCATTCACTTTCGTCTGTTTCCAAAAGAGTGTAATGGAATTTTAGTTGTTATTTTAAAGATCAAATGGTTTTAATTTTGTTAGTTCCATCAAATGTTTTGGGAGGGATTTTAAGATTAAGCAGAAAATGTTTCTCAAACGAACAATCCATCTCTTAGAAGAAAATTAATTGTGTTATTCTTGAGTTGTTTAAAAAGCTATCTTTATTCACCTTTGATGCATAGTTAATCTTTAAATTTAAGCTATAAACAGCTCATTAAATGTACGAGAATTTATATTAGGACATTATTTTTAATACCACTTTTTTATTTCATATTTTTGCCTTTGTCATATAACTGACCTCTCATATCATCATGGGGAATGTTCCACATTTTCATTAGCACCTTATATAGGGCGCTATCAAAAGTTTCAACTTTAATAAACCTTAAAAAAAAGTGCTTCTTGATTTCTGCAACTCTATCACTACAGGGAACAAAATGTAAAATGACGATCATCTGTTTAATTTTGCTAATATCAGGCTACAATATAAAATTATATTGTAACTTGACATTAGCAAAATTAACAGTATAAAATTATATAATATAAAAAAAGTTTCAAAAAGCCAAATATTTGGATTTTCGAAGAGATAATAAGAATTTCTTTCATATTTTATTGTTAATAATTTGCAGCATTTTATTTTGATTACCTTTACTTAGACAATGTACTTTGTTGTTGCTTCATTTAGATTGTAATACTCTTTCTACGTAAAATTCAATAATTGGACCGAAGTTAGCAAACAATTCTACTAACTTTAAGAAGTTTCCGATGTCTTTTTGGTACAGCCCATCAGATGTGCTTAGAAATACTGAATTTGTCCCAGTCTTCTTAATATATTTGACTAGTGTTTTTTTATTATCATACATTTCTTGTGTCTATTAATCAATTGTTCTTTATTTTTCAAATTTTTCTTAAGCTCTTGCCATTTTATGAAATTTTTCATATGTACTCTGCTATTCATACTCATGCAAGGTTTAAATATATTTATCCAATCTTTATAAGCCTTTTACGAGACTACTACTCTCCAACGATGCAAATATCTTGCAAATTTTATTTTTAGCTTAAGCTAAAAACAAAATTTGTACTTATGGAATATAATATCCCTGTACAGAAGACTAATTCTCCGTTTACCCCTTTTTATTATAATATGTATCATTACAATAACATATATTATTTATTTTCAAATGAATTTAATCTTTCTTCTGAATAGGCCAAGTTTGAAACAACTTCTGGAGACCAAGAATATCTGAAGCTTTACATTTACGATTCTGAGCACTAGATGATTTCTTCTCAGTTGTCATATTATCAAATCTTCATACTGAAATTTAAATTTCAAAATTCAATTCTAAATATTAGATATATAATCTTTCTTTTCAAATAAACCATAGCATCTGTTAAATATATAAAAAAAAATAAAAAGAAAATAAAGCTAATAGAAAAGTAAAAATAATTTAATGATACAAACAATTGTAGAAGAATGAGTATCTTACTAACAAACGATAAGGAAAAGTTTGATCACATGATGGGTTAAACTTAAACGCTTACCAGGGAAGCTCCACGTACAATGACCCTCGAACCTTTCTCTCCCAAAACACCAACTAAGATTTATCTCGACCCTTGATCTACCTCAACAACAGAGGAAACAACCAGTACACGGTGAATATTAGCAAACTATTATTATAACAATACCCCTGTAAATTTCCTAAGCACATTCAATAACTTAATGTTAAATTATTGTTCCCCTATATTTATATCTCTTTTTGACGGTGCACTGTATTATTGCATTATCTTTTATCATTTAACTGCTGTAAATTTCTAATATCGATTTTTGTTTATTACTTTCCCTACTAGGAGCTTTGAAATTTAAATGCTTGAAAATCAAATGTGAATTATTAGTTAAACAAAAGATACAACATTCCAAGAAAGAAAGGAAAAAAGACGTTATTTAGAAAATAAATCCAAGATGCTGAAAAAGGATGGTAGAGTTCAAAGTAGAAAAACGGGTTCAACCAACATATGCGATACTTTGAAAGTCAATTTTCAGTGTAAATACTATTCTTACATTTTGAAGAAATAATGATTAAAAATACTAAAAATTAAACTTTCTGAAATACCTTAAAAAAAAATCTGAAATACATTCTAGCTAGTTGAACGAATTCATATTCTCACCCAAAGAATGGGAAAGAGGGAGAATGATGCATACCAGGCACGTAAACCGGAAAATTTAAAGGAAAAGTGCAAACTATTTTGCTAAATACAATATACTGTATTTACACGAATCTAATGCGCATCGTTTTTGGCTAAATGTTGAATTCAAAATTGGAGTGCGCATTTGATTATATAGCGCATTAGATTCGAGTGCAAAGTAAGCAATACGCCCATGACGTCAACCAAATTTAAATCGTAACAATGGATTACTGTATTTCTCAACTGCATTGTTATTATTTTCTAACATAATTCTCTTATTGCTAATCATGTTTATCAATTTATCTTAATAATAAATTCAAATTCTAAATAATCTTACCTTGAGTAGGTTTTTTATTTCTTTATTAACATAGGACATATTTAAACAGGACAAGACATGGAAAAAGAACAAAGACATGGACAAAGAACATCTACATCGCTGGGCGCAGAATCTAATTCTGTTTGTAAACAAAGATTTTCGTGCAGTGCGCCCTCTATAGACAAATAGTTGCAACATGCATTTACCGTTACATTTATCGTTGACACATTATTGCGTAGAGGATACAAACTGCAGAGTCACGAAATGGAGGGCAAACAGAGAAGAATGTCATATGGTGCTACTTTCAAACGTAAAGTAATTCTTTATGCTGAAAAAAATGGCAATAGAAAGGCAGGTAGAGAGTTCAACATAGCTGAGAGCAATGTTTGCTTATGGCGGCAACAGAAATTGACACTGTTTGCAATGAAAGCTAGTAGAAAGAAATTCTTTGGCCTTCGCAAAGAAAGACACTCTAAAATTCAAGGAAAAGTTTTGGAATTTGTAGGTGAAAGGAGAAAGAATGTACAACCTGTGACTAGTGACACCATAAGAAATAAAGCAAAAGAGGAGGGTGAAGTTCTTGGAATACCGAAACAAGAGTTTAAGGCTAGTCGTGGATGGGTGGATTGGTTTATAAAGCGGGTGGGCTTATCTCTAAGACGCAATATGCCAAAAGCTTCCTCCACATTTTGAGGGAAAACTTCTAACATTTCAGCGGTATGTCATCAAACTTCGGAAAGAAAAGAATTTTTCAATGTGCCAAAAATTAGTAACGCTGACGGAATGCCATTTTGTTTTGATATGCCTCATAACTTGACCATTACGAAGAAGGGGACTGAGGATATTATCATCAAAACTTCGGTATGGGAAAAACAACGCGTAACAGTGATGCTGGCAATAACAGCAGACGGCTGCAAACTGCCCCCTTTCTTAACATTCAAACGGTAAACATGTCCTAAAACCCCTAAGAATGAAAAGCTGATCCCTGATAGTATCCTGATTCAAAACCAAGAGAAGGAGTGGATGACCGAATTATAAATGCTGGATTGGCTCCGAAATGTATGGGAACGCCATCCCACTAGGTTCTCAAATCGACCATCAATGCTTTGTTTGCACGCATTTCTTGTTCATCTCACCGAAGACGTTAAAAAGAAGATGCACAGCCTAGGCAGTGATCTTGTTATCATTCCTGGAGGGATGACGTCTGTGTTACAACCACTGGACGTTAGTATAAATCAGTGTTTCTTAATCTTTTTGGCACAATGGACTACTTTAAAAATTTGAAATATGTCACGGACCTCTCTGTGAAAAAAAAAATTGCTTAAACATCATTTATTACAAAAAATATTGTTTTATTATTTAAATATTTTAATATATTTTTTGTCAATAGTATAAAAAATTTGAAGAAATTAAAAATTTTAATGTGAAGGCTGTTGTTGCTTTTCCTTGATTAAAAGATTGAATTGAGGGATGGTTTTCCACAAAGCAACGCGATCGATCGATCGTTGCGAAAACAACGCAACGCGATTTTCGACAAAGCAAGAACACATCATGTTCGACATTCAGTCGATTTCGATGTTTTGTTTTTATTGTGACAAGTGTGGAAAATCCCGCTTCGCAAAGATATACTGTAGCAAACGAAATAATGGCTAACATAGCTCGTTTTACAAGCAATGGGTAGGCTTCTCTTAAAGAAGACCAAAACTCTCCAAGAGATTTTGAATCGAAATCCATTTTTAACAAGGACTTTGTTTTCAAATCAATTAACTCATCTTTGGCAAGGTTCATGTCATCAATACAGTCAATATCACAAAGGAAAGGATTACGAATCCACAACTCATCTTTTATATTTATTCCATCGGAATTGAAATATTTTTCATATGAAACTTGAAATACTTTCAAGTGTTCACAGATTTCATTGTTCAAGTTATTCAATAACAAACTATCTTTCCGAGATACATTTTCAAAAGGCACTTCGTCCAACATTTGAAAGTTTGCAAATATCGCATTTTGAATTCTAATTTTCCAAAGTGACATTTTCAATAAAAATGCCTGTAGTTTCTCAGTGGCATCCATAATTGTTGTTATCAGGACCTTGAATTGAAAGACATATATCGTTCACGTGGTTGAAAATGTCTGCCAGGTAAGCCAATTTACATATAAAACCTTTTTTCTTGAAATATTCGAAGAGGGAGTTATCTTTTTCTTCTAAAAAAGTGATACTTCTGTCTTCAACATGAAAATTCGTTTCAAAACCTGCCCTCGTGATAGCCAGCGCACTTCCGTGTGGTACAGAAGTACCTCATGTTCTGCGTTCATTTCTTGACACAGTGTTTTAAAAAGACGATGATTAAGAGCGCTACTAATAAAATTCACAGTTTTAATAACTATTGACAATACTTCTTTTAAGCTGGTTGGAAGAGTTTTTGTAGCCAGTGCATGTCTATATAAAAAACAATGTGTAAAAATAACATTAGGGGCCTCTTTTTTTACCAAATGGGCAAAACCAGATTTATTGCCAAGCATTGCAGGTGCTCTCTCCGTACAAAGTGAATGAACCTTTTGTTTCCAGTCGATGTTGTGTTTGGAAAAGAAAACATTTAAAATCGCTAAAACATCAACTGCCTTTGTAGTTTGCAAAAGAGGCTCACAAAATAAGAATTCTTCTTTGATAGTATCAGCAGACACATAACGAACAAAAACAAGAAGTTTACTACAATTCGAGATGTCTGTAGTTTCATCCAGTTGCATACTAAAGGGAAATGGCGATGCTTTCAACTCATCGATGATCTTTTTCAAGATATTGCAATAAATTTCAAATATTCTTGAATATATCACATCCTTGGACATTGGAATAGCCTCAAGTGTTTTTCTCTGTTCCAGTCCACAAACTAATTCAACTATTTCCAGCGCACATGGCTTAATTAATGTCTCTCCAATAGTTTGCGGTTTCTTACTTTTGGCAATACGATATGCATCTCTGAAAGATGCCTCAACCAAAGGTTTTTGTGAAATACTAAATCGAAATTTGGTTAATGTTACAGATTTCGAAAACTGAGCTTTCTGTTTGTAAAAAATTCTAGATCTTTAGATGTATTTTCAGGATGAAGAGATTTGAGATGCTCTATCAATTTTGCCTGTTTCATACTGGCGTTTTTCCACACAAAAAGCATTGAGGCTTCTTAACACCATCCGATTCCTTCATGCAGTAGAATCCATATTTTATATAATTTTCATCATACCTCCTTTTTTGGACATTTTGGGCTACAAAAATTGTAAAATAATCAAATGAAACATTAAGAACATTAAGACACAAAAAAAAAAACACTTGAAAAATATTATAATTACAAATTATAAAAAAGTAAAACAAATATTTTGTTTTAAAAATTTGCCAGAACTTTGCGGAACTGATTTTAACGTCACTTTATTTTCAAGTGAAGTAAAATTCAAAGGCTACTTCGTGTTTCTGAAAATTTCAAATTTTATATGGTTTGCGAATGTTTTTTTCCTCGTATTGTGGAGGTCTCTATTATTGGGAAATGGCAAACAGACGGCTTAGAGAGGTTGCCCGTGACAAAAAGTTTTTTTTTAAAATATTGATGCAAACATTAAAAAAATTAGGAGCAGTCGGCAGACCCCCAAAATATGACCCATGAACCCCCAAGGGATCCATGAACAACAGGTTAAGAAAACCTGGTATAAATAAACTTTTTAAGGGGTACGTTCAGGTGGAGTACGAAAAGTGGTTTTGTGAGCCAAACCGTGAATTGAACCCGACAGGAAAAATTAAGTGTGCTGCACCGCACATTGTTGCACACTGGGTTTCTGCTGCCTGGAAAAGCATGAAAGCACCAATGATTGTAAAATCTTACAAGGAATGCTGCATTTCAAATTCATTGAATGTCAGTGAAGATGTTGTGCTCTGGAACACAGAGAATAACGATGATGATGATGAGGAGGAAAGAAGAAATGAATCTGCTTATATTCGATGGCTTTATTTAATTAACCTAAGCTTAAATGACCAATGTAGAAAATTCTCTTTTTAGCTCGCAAGAATTAATCACATATTAAAATTTCAATCATTAACAAAACAGGACAGGATAATAAGGATATGCGTTGCAGTATTCTCCCACGGATTATTTTACAAAGCCCAGAAGCCAGCTTAATATTAATAATCTAACAGCGATTCTCAATTTTTTTGAAGATAAACTTAATATAAAATTTCAGTTCTGTACCTCCTGGCAAACCCACCTACGTGCCTAATGTGTTAGCTCCTCAAGCAGCGTTTTACACATGCCTTTTGTCTTTTAAACATATTTACAAACAACCAATATGCTTAATTGGGGAGCCTAGTCATTAAATAAAGAGCATAAAAGTTTAAAAATTGAACATATACTATATACTCTTTAAACACCCTTCTCTATGAAAGAGAAAATAAATCCTTCACACTAATATGCAAAATGACAAATTTATGCTCATAGAAATGGTTAATCCGTTTTCGATCTCCCACCTTCAGAAAAAATTAAAAAGAAAGTTACTGTATTTCTCTATAAATTAAATAAAAAATATAATAAAATCTATTAAATAAAGATTAATACAAATTACATTATCTGAAATAAAATATATATATGGTAATATATCAATCATATTTAGCTTTATGAAATATTTAAATTAGTTTGCTATAAGGAATATATGTGGAGCATTGTTATCTGCTTGCATAGAAGTAAATAATTTACGTGTATGATTTTTCTTAGTAATATAATAAAAATTCCAATATAATGTGCTCTGTTTAAGGTTAGCAATTCCACTCAATTTTTTTTAAAAATTACTGTTCCCTTTTTTATTCCTTTATGTATACTGAAACAATTAATTATAATAAAGAATGTTTTTTTCTTTTTATAATTAATTGAAATTCAGTGCTTTTGCATATACTCTTCTCTTAACAGGATTTGAAAGTCAAGGCAACTCTGCTAAAGTATTTGTACCAAGCTCCAAATCTAAAATAATCTCACTCCATCTATTAGAATTTTCCATTTCTTTATAATCTCAGATAAGCATTCCTATGGTATAATTCTTTAGTATCAAGAATACTTTAAGTAATTAATCGAGTAAGGTTAAGAGTATCACCTTATTCATCACATATCACAATGGAGTATACCCATTTCAATGCTCTTGTGGTCCTTTCTACATGCAGGATCTTGTTTTTTTTTTTTTTTTTTTTTTTTTTTTACGAAGATTCTATCGCATCGTATGAAGTTTTTACTTGAAATAATAAGGTCCATCAAAGATGAATCTACTGCACCAATTGGATTAGAAAATCCTGTTTTGTGAGCTCGTCAGCTTTTTCATTACTTTTTATACCTACATGCCCTGGCACCCAGAAAAAAATTATTTTTAGTTGCCCGTTAATTTAAGAGGTGCATAAGTTTCAACAGGGCCTTATAAATTCTATATACACGTCTTAACATGTTCGGGGAATGACGTTCATTTACATGTTCAGGCATATTAGCATTTTAATTTTTGGTGGGCATAAGCATGAAATTTTATTAGAAATTTCCTTGAACTGTTTTTGCATGGTTTTCAAAGTTTGCTTTACGAGTATAAAAGCTCCAAAATAGTGTTTTGTTATATCTTAACCTAAGGTAACCTCTTATCTGTTAGCATTCAGCTCCAAAATTGTCTACTATAATACGGTTTAATTCAAATTTATTATATTGTGTGTATTCAGATATTGTTTGTTACCTTCAATATGACTGCTTTTAATTCTTATGCGGAAAATATGCGAGCATATTTTCAAACCAACAGTCGTATCAAAGAATATCAAGCTCATTCTTCGAAAGTTCATTCAATAAATTGGAGTTGTGATGGCCGCCGTCTTGCATCTGGTAGTTATGATAGAACTGTATGCTTATTTACTTTAGAAAGAGATAGACTGGTATGTCATGCTATCTTACAATTAAAAAACTTATTCGATGCAATTACGGGCACAGAAGCTGTATAATCCAGGATGCAAAATTCTGAGTTTGATGATTTTTTTTTTGGAGAATTTTCTTAAATATCTGGCTAATAGTTTACATAACTTCATAGATACGGAGGCATATAAGAACATGCAGAAAATTCTATTTTGGCAACCCTATTATTTGCTTCATTGTAGATGTCACAATACGTCATCTTGGCAACATTTCTTCATAACCAAAAAAATTCAGAATTTAGAATCCTGGATTATATATCATCTATATCTAATAGCGATGTTCTTTGTTTTTAAAAATTCTCATTTAGTAACCGTATATTAAATATTAGTTCTGTTTGTGTCATGAAGAAATCTAATGAAGTACTATTAAGCATTGTGTATATTATGTCTAAATTGAGCATTACGGTCACAGCTCACCAAGCACAAAAAATCGTGACTCATTCTTTCTCTAATTGAAATTACAGGATAATGTATTTGGAAGTTTTAGATTCATTTATTTTACATATGTCTATGCCATTTCAAACAATGGCACTGCTACTGTATAACCCATCATGTGAATTTATGAATTTGAAGATTTTTTTTTTGTGGATTTCCATGTTTAATCTGGCTACCTATTTTTTTTCATTATGTTTTGGTAATTGAGAATAAAAGGAATTGTGAAAATTCCATTTTGGCAACTCTGGTAATTACATTGTCATGGGGAAACTTTGAACAATTTGTTACATTATAGGATTTTACAGAGAATTTTTACAAGGATAATTCGTCTGAATATTTTTAGTTATTTTACTTATTTATTTATTATTATTTTTTTGACATTTTGGGTGTGTAAGTTTCATGTTGTATAGCTCTTTTCCATATTTTAAATAATTATCTTTTTTTCTGCATTAAATTTTCAGCATTTTTCATTATCTTGTCTTCAGTTCAAGTATTGCTTTGAAATAACAAGGAATTCTAATTTCTGGTTTGTCATTTAATTTTTCTGGTTGTAAACAGATTTGGGGAAAGATGAAAAAAACCAATTATTTTCTGTTTCAAATTATATGAGAGAAACAAAATTCTTCTAGAGTTTTTGTGTGAAGGATGTATTTTCTTCTGATGTCAAAGTTTTAAAGAAGTTTTAATTGGATCAGATATGAGTCTTAATTTATTTGCAGGGAATTGAAGGTTGAAAATTTTTGAGGTAGAAATTGTTTGCAGGAGTAAAACAATTGATATTCAAAATAAAATACTCTTTTAGCTGTCGTGCTTTAGCAGATTGCAGAAAGTTTTACAGCTATGTTTTACTCTTTCAAGACATTTTTAGAAGATAGAAGGAAAAATAAGATTGTTGATATTGATGAATTTATATTTAGGAAGAGAAAATATCAGAAGACGTGTAATAGGTCAGTAAAGGTTTGATATCGTGAAATGTAGCAGATTATTATTTTTTGTTGCAATACACGAGAAACTTTTGTAGTTGTTATTAAATAGGGGATAAAGCCAGGAACAACCATTTATTTCAGTAATTGGAAGGCATATGACTGATTAAAAAAACAAAGGCTATGGACATTTGACTTTTAATTATAATGTCACACTTTTGTGGATTCAGAAACAGGATGCTATATAAATGCTATTTATAGTATGTGGAGGGAAATTAAAAGTAACTTTCTGATGCATGAGCTAGTTTATTTTCAACTTTATTTCATAAATCGAGGAAAAGAAATTAGACCTCTTTTAGTGTTTTTGGAAAGTTGTTGTAAAATTTGTCATGAATTTAAATTTACTGTTTAAAATTGTATTGACACCTTTTCTTTAGTTTATATGTTGTGTTTTTGTTATTTACATTAAAATCAATATCTTTTTTTTAAATAATTGTTAATTAAAGTAAATTTTAATTTATATCTACATTTTGCAAAAATAATCCAATATTAAAATTTGGTAGAATTTAAATTGTATTTTATAACTTTTTTTGCGAATGTTCCGGTTTCATTAGTATTCATGTTCCTATTTTTCTTAAAATTTACATTTATGAAATTAATGTTCATATATTCTTTTTTAAAATGCTAATACTTTAAAAATATATATTTAATTCTTTTCTTTTTTCTAATCAACGTATGATAAATTTGACTGACAAATGGAAACATGATTTTATTTATTTAAATTAGTGATTATTAGTAATTTTTATAAACTTAGCATTGATAAAACTTGAAACTTGATAATATTTGTTGTAAATATAGTTAAAGGTAATTTTATCTGATTATAGTTTATTTTTACTTCAATATATTTTCAGTCCAAGGAACATACTTTCAAAGGTCATGGTGATAGTGTTGATCAATTATGTTGGCATCCTTCAAATCCTGATATGCTTGCTACTGCCAGTCTTGATAAAACTGTTAGAATTTGGGATGCAAAATCTCAAAAATCAGTTGCAACTATTCAAACCAAAGGCAAGCATCATATTAAATTTTTGATTATATTTCTATAACTTAGTTTTAATTTGTTGAACTGAAAATGTCAAATATAAAATTTGGCTTTCATAATTACTTTAATATATTTTCCGTTTAATTAATATTTACATATTAGCTATCTTTTAGAAAGAAGCATTTTGTTACAAAAGAATATTTGCTTCTAAAAATGAAACCAAAATTACAAAATTTTGCAATTTTCAGTTGTGTATGACTAACATTTCACCACCAATGAATAAACACATGTACACTACACTTGAAGTATATAATAAATAAGATTCATTAGAATTAATATTTGAATTTACAAGCAATAAAAATAGATTTACTAATTTTGATGTATAGAAGATTTGCTTTTAACATGTACTTATGGTATTTCAAACATTTGTTAACTTTGAAAGGACCATTTAATAAATCTCAAGCAGGTTAGTTGAATAAAGTTATCAGCTAATCTAGAGTGATATAATGATATGTTTTTGTCAGCAGTGGATCAGTAGAAGCATATTTAGTTTCTCTTGCTGTTCAGGAGATACTTAATCCATAAATACTTGAAAAGATTTAATCAATAGAAGAAAAAGCATTACTGTGGTAGAACAATGACATGTATCCCAATAATATCATTATCACTGTGTTGATAAGTAGAACCAGTACTGATAAATTATGTATTGTTTAGAGATGACTTAAAAACTTTATTCTGATTTTCCAATCCATCAAGTTAGTTGCTTATAGCTTCTTACATAAGAAACATGCAATTTTGATTGTTGATCTTGAACAAATTGTTGTGGCCAATTTCAAAAATGTTATCTATAAGTGATGAATTTTGATTTATACTTCAAGACCACCACAGAAGATTACAACACATGTATGCGAATTCAGGTGAGACAGTTTGTATTTGTCTCAGTGTGTCAGTTGTGTGATATTGTGGGATGCATTGTAATGTAAGAGTTTACTATCTTTAAGTCATGATACAAAGTATTCCAACTTAGATTAAACTTTCCCGATTGTTATTGACTTAAGTTATCAAGCTATCCAAATGCCATTTTATATATCAAGGAGACAAATTTCATCTCTATTGAATGATTCTCTTATTGATAAGCAAAATATAGTATGTATCCACAGCCTGCTTGACCATCAGATTTTGTTCCAACAGAACATCTTTTAAAGAGCTTGACAATTTTAATAAGTTTATATCTTAAAATAGTTGAAATGTTGCTATTTATGTCAAAATGTATTGTTGAACATTTATAATTTAATAGACTGCATTCATCACCAAGTATCAGCTTGCATTGCTGTCAAAGTGTTTTTACAGTTTAACAGTTAACATTAATTTTATTATTAATTCATAAAATGTTTTTCTGAATTTATAAGAAATTTTTTTCGCATTAATATTCACTTGTTTTATTTCTAGATCGTAATTAAATTTTTCTGGTATACACATGTATTTCCTCATAAAATATATTATTTTTTAATTATTTTTGTACCCTTATTTTTTAAACTAAGCCAGAATTGTACTTCATAAGTTGTAGCAAAAAGGAAAGTTTTATTTTTGAAACAGTAAATTTTAATCCAAGGTAAAAGCGGTATTGAATTTTTCATAGTTTTAAAGTGAAATCATTTTAGAGTTATGATAAGAAGCTTAAAATCAAAATAAACAGAATTTACTTTGTGTTAGGGTATGTAAGTATTTTTTTGATACTTACGAAATTTATTGTGTTCAATCTATAAGGTGATCAATTATCTCAAAGTCAAATAATTTCCTTTTCCTTCTTTAGAACTGTTTTTAAATCTAAGAAAGAAGCTAGGAATATTAAACTTTAATTTATATACGGACCAGTGGTATCTTAAAGATTTCCTATAGAAAAAAAAAAAAAAATCAGGCAAATATGCTACCATTTAATATGTGCATCATGATAAATTGATTAATTTTCAAGAAACAGAAACCTGTGAAAAACCTATCCAAGTTCTTGTGGAAAATACTGCAGATCTTGCATAGTTAAAAAAAAAATCTTAAGAGAGAAACTTTTTAATATTAAATGGGAAGAATGACTCTGTCACACATTAGAGTAAGATAAATCTTATGCTGTAAGAAGCAATAATTTGAGATTGTTTAAATCAAAAAGTTAAAGAATGAATTAATATTAGTGTGCATATTTTCACATAGCAACAGAATGTTAATTATAGCAAATAGAATTTAAAGAGTAACTATATTTGGTTTTCAAAATGTACTTGTACTTTCCCCCTTGAAATTAAAGTATTTCAAAATAGTTCCTTTATTCTTATACAAATATACATTTAAACAAAGTCTGTTTTTCCCCTTTCCTTAAATTTAAATATTTTCTATCATGAAAGAGAAAATTAATTTTATCTAAACCAATTTCTAACAGAAAAAAGAGGTTGGTTTTTTTTTTTTTATCTAAAAGAAGTACCTCTTAATCAGAGTTTTGAGACACGTAGAAAGAGAATGTGTATTACAAAATGTTTCCAGATGTCTCTAATAATTTTCTAGAAAATATATAAATCTCTTTACTTTCTGAAAGTTATTTAAGAGTTTTTTACAAGTCTTCATAAAATGTCCAGTCTCTTTCTGGCTATGTATAAAACCATTTGACGAGTTTTAAGTTCAGTTTTTATCTTTTCTAAACAATAGTCAAGAATTCTGTGTTGTTATTTTTTTTTGCTTAAATTGTAAATGTTTTATAAAAAAATTTGTGAATGTTTTCTTAATTTTATTATTCAGTTATGAATAAGGGAACACTGATTCTGTTTTTAACTTATTTTAAATCCTGGAAAAGAATTCCAGATCTCGAATTAAATTGGAAAATGACAATAACTATAGAGAAGAAAATCGCATATTAGAATTGGAAGCATTGAGCTAAAAAATTAGACATGTTTTTCAGAATGTATTCAGTTATTTAAATTAGAATTTTTTTATATATGTGATATATCAAATTACATATAGCTGACTAAACAAAAAATTCATACTCCGGAAAATTTTAGAATAGCACCTGAATTTACACATATAAAAATTTTTCACTTGCTGATAAAAAGAAAACGAAATTTCAATAAATTTAACTTTATAAGTATGCTTAACGCATTTACAAAAAAATAAAAATGGCTATTTACTGTAGTCTGTAATTTTTGCCAGTTAATAGGTGAAAAAATCAAGTATTGAACTTTTAGTTTATCAACCTTTTAATTTGTGGAACAAATTAAAAGAAATATTTTGTGTAATTTTTTCATAATATTCACATTGTTTTTTAATTCTAACAATTTTAGCAACATTATACAAAGTTGTAAACAAGATATAATAAGACATAATTATTAATACTGCTAGCGTTTGACTGTCAAAATGATTAAATATTATCAAACAATATTTTCTTTGGTAGAAATATATTTTCTCTAAGAGTTACCATGATTATTGCCTGATAATTTCATTGTAACATAATCATCATGAAAATTTCAAAATGTGAGAGATCATTATAAGAATTCAAATACGAGAGATGAAGTACTGAAAATCTATTTAAAGTCATTTGCCAATAATGCATCTTATTTCATTTGCAGTATGAGATAAGATTACTTAATTGCAGAGAAATTTGCTTCTCCAAGAATTTTTTTTTTAAAAATTAAATAAATAAGATGTGCATTATTAGCAAATGACTTTAAATAGATTTTTAGTACTTCATCTCTGGTATTTGAATTCTTATAATGATCTCACACATTTTGAAATTTTCATGATGATTTTCTATTATTGTAGCTGAAACCATGGATATTTGATAGAGCAAGCTCTTTTATTCTAAGATTAATTGAAAATACAGATTGTAAATATTTTTTTAGTTGAAAATTGCATGCAGTTTGTCTCCATTTCAGTGGGAAAAAATATAACAAGCATAAAAACTTTACAATCATTAGGATTTGATATAGAATGCATAAAGGTAAAAAATGTGATGTTGTTGCTACTATACCTGGTATAATTAACATAGTGCAAGCCAAAATGGAAAAAATGGTTTTCTTTATAGTACTATATATATTTTTATGTGCATACTGAATTGAAGAAATTTACATCCTTCAGATTTATTAAAAAGTGTTTATAGAAATCTCTTGAAAGAAATAATATGCAAGATAGTATTTTGGAACCATCTTTCATGTAAGGAAATAACATTGAAAAAAATTGTCTTTAGGTAGAGTATTATACATTATATCATCATTAGAAACTATTATTACTTTATATTAAATACTATATATATATATATATATATATATATATATTTGATTTCATTGCTCTATCTTTTGATTCATCCGCTTGAATTAATTGGAAATCAGAATGACAATGATTTATTTGATTTGGCTACATTATCTTAAGTTTAATTTGAAGTTTCACTTTTATAATTTATTTTTAAAGGAAAATATTGATGAATTTTGATGTTTAGAAATGAGTTTCTTTTAGTAATCTATTACATTATTAGTTTATAGTTTTCCTTATTACCTTTCATAATTATTCTTTTTCATGAAACCTTATATATATTAATATAAGGCTTATATATGTAATTCTTATTTGCATATTTGATCATTTGCATTGATATTTATTTTTTTAATTATATTTAAAACAGGTGAAAATATCAATATATGTTGGTCTCCTAATGGCCAAACGATAGCAGTAGGAAACAAAGAAGATTTAGTAACTTTTATTGATGTGAAGACTCACAAGATATTACAAGACCAACAGTTTAAATTTGAAGTCAATGAACTTTCTTGGAATAACGATAATAATTATTTCTTTCTTACAAATGGTCAAGGATGTATTTATATTCTTTCGTAAGTACAAATTAAATTTTGCAGCTTTTTTATTTTAGTAGCTATTTTTAGAACTAAATAATGTTTTTCTTAATTATTTAAAACAATTATATTGTACATAAAACTTTATTTTGGTTCTTGTGAAATATAAAATAATTGAACCATGATTAATAGTTTAATTACTTTAAAAATATATCTAAAATTTATGTTGTGAATTCAATATTTTTAGTTGATATTTTTTTAAAAAATAGACTTAGTTTAAATTTTTCTGTTAAAAAGTCTGTGAATTTTTTATATGATTATTACAGTGGTTATTTAAACTTACTGTAAATGCTTCTATAATTTGAAAAATATTTTAGAATTTAAAATAAACTCTAGTAACACAAACTTAAGCAATCTTAAGAATTAAAAGTATTTTTCTCATATTGTATACTTTTGGTCAAACATTCTTTGTCTTTATGATCAGTGTCTTTTACTCTGCTATCTTTTCATATTACAATATCATAAGATTTATTTTTTTTACTTTTTAATTTTTCTAAATATTTAGTTTTTATTTATAATTTGTAAAATGAAAATTATTAAATTATTAGATAGTGAGGTGGACTAGATTATTGATTGCCATATTTTAAATATTTTAATTTTGATATTTAAATTTTGGATAAAGGTTTCTAATATATTAGAACTTAGCATTTTTAATATTACACATATTAAAAATGGTTATTTTTTTCAATTTTTTATTTTCAAAATTGAGAAATATTTAACTAAAAATTATTCTTTAATTGTTATATATGTGAAGAATATTAAATGCGTTTTGACCACTTTTCCTGTCTGAAAAAATTATATCATGTTAAAATTTTATTGCAAAGTTTAGAAATGTTAGTCAATAAAAAACAAGAAAATTATTGCAAAACTTTACTGTTCTATAATATAGAATTTTTAATATTTATACCTGTAAATTTCTATTATTTCCTTCATATTTACTTAATATTTAAAATATGAAGGAAAATGAGTTTGTAATGTTATATTCACCAGAAATGCTAATAATTTATAAAATTGATTACATTCAATACTCTAATGTGCTTCATAATTTTTCCATATTGAAAATTCACTTTCAAATTTAAATAAGGAAGTTTGTAATTAAAAGGCTCTTATTTTTCAAAATAATCTTACAAGAAATTTTATTTGTAGCAACTGTTTTCAATTGAAATCCCAATTGATCATTTTATATCGTTTATCTTTATGGTTCATTTACTCGAGAACAAAAATTTTTTCTGAGATACTTGGAATTGAAATTTTCTTATATTTTCCCCATTTTTTTAATTATATATTTAAAATGAAAGCTTGATTTGTCACTATGCAAGTATAACATTATTTAAATCTGATTATCTTATTTTATTCCTTTTAATATTTCTTAGTTAAATACTTTCTGTTTTGCTTTTACTTTAACAGGTAAATCAAAACAAGTAATTATTTGATAGGGAAAATTGTTTTTAAAATTATATGCTTCAATTTGTGTATACTGAAATGTATGGTTGAACTGTAGATGCCAGTGCGGGCAATAAAACATGATAATGGCTTACCGAATTGGAATGCTTTTGTATAATGTAACTTTCATTTTTTGGCACGAGCAATATTTGCTTTGTGCGCTATTAACCCTTGAAGCATTTGATTTGTAAATTTGATTTTATTTAATTTGCAATTTAAGCCTATGAGGTAAATGTTTGTATTTTGAAATTTTTTTAAAGTTTTTGAATATTTAAATTATTTTGAAGGTTTATAAAAGATATTTATTTTCATATTTTAAATTATTTTCCTCTTAGAGTATGTATGGCCATGTAATTATTTTAAGAACCTCGGACTGAATTTTTGGCAGCTATATGATCTGTTGTTCTATTGGTGCCTATAATTTTGCAAGCAATCATTAAATGAGTTTAATTTTATGTATTTAATATTGCTATTATATGTTATATATTAAATATTTATAAATATTTCATATATTTGTATTTAAATTTATTCACAGTGGTAATGTTGATTTATTAGAAACTCTAGTTTTTGTAAGAATGTATGTTTACATTATTTAGATTTAGCTTTATTGCTCTACAGTTTTTGGTTACACTACATTGAAGTTTCTTTAAAGGTGGACTCTACTGCTCTGTATAATTAAAATTTGTGTTTTCATAAAAATGAATTTTATTTACATTAGATTTAGCTTTATTGCAAAGTTGTTACCAATTATAGACTGTGTGATATATAGCTTATATTTGTTTTCTTAATGTAATCTTTATGAAATTAGTTGCTAGTTATTAACATTTTAATACTTCTGCAGTAAGTAATTATGAAACATTCAAAATGTTAATAGTTTAAATTTTAAATAGTGTGTGATTGCAAAGTTTAAGCATATGATCAGTATTTGGTAACCAGATATTGTGCGTTGTGACATAATCAGGGCTTGTACAACTCCTTGAAACTCGTGAATTACTTCTGGAAATTTTACTTACCTTGATGCATTTTTTGTTAGAAAATATAATTTTTAGTGTTTTTTGTTACTTTTCAATGAAATTGTCAGAAAACTTAATTGAGTATTAGCTTTTCTGTTACCACAAGATGGCAGCACTATTGATATTTGGTTGTGTATTTATAACTGCAGTTTATCCAGTTCAGTCACAATAATTTCATGCTAATCCAGTTTAGTCAGGACTGGATGCAGTATTTAGATTTATGGGTGTGAAGTAATCATAAACAAGATCATTATGTTGTGCAATCAGATGGATGATTTTGATTCTTTATTTCTGTTTCCTTTATATTGTATAAAATTCACTGAATGTTAATACTTAAATATAAAAATTTTGAGTTAAAATATATTTTCCAGATCTTCTTTGGTAAAAACTGTGTATAATTTCAGTGAATCAGAGTGAATTTGTTTATGAATTAAATGAAGGCTGCAATAATAAATTATTTAACTTGCCTAGTGCAAAGTGTTTTATCAATGACCAATAGACTCTGGGAATGCAATATATATGTTTTTCCTATATTTGTATATATAAATAACCAAGAAATGTCAAAATCTATTGAATGATTAAAGAATGGATGTGAAATTGTATAATTTTAGAAAAGTTTGAAAGTAAACAGAGAAAAAAAGAATTAAATACTTGGGGGAAATGTCATCCTGGAAACTTTATCTAATAGTTTTATTAATTTTGAGTAAATTTATTTATATTTGAATACACGGTTATATATATACATTGTGTACATCTTAAAATAAATTAAGGAATAAGAATCTACTGAAGATGCTTAAAAGCTCTAAAATTACTCATGATTGTATACAATGTATAATCTAGTAATGTAAAGAATATTGATTATTTAAATACATTTTTTATAGCTGTAAATTCAAAGAAGGCTTTTGAAGTAATTAAATATAATTCTAACTTAAATAAATATTCTCATTAATTTTTCCTGTTATTTATTTCTATTATTCATGAATATGATTTTAAAATGTTGCATATATATTAGGTTAAGAACAATTTTTAAAATTTATATATATATATATATATATATATATAATATTCAATATGAATATCAATACCTACTGGAAATTTTGATTTGACTCCTTTGGTAATCACACCGAATCTGCACTCTTACCTAGGATTTTACCAAAGGTATTCAGTTAAATTAAATTGTGAAGCATTAATCAGTGAATGTTATATAAACCTTCTTTTTAAAGGGATAAAATATTTTTTAAGCAAATATAGAAAGTTAATCTTTACTAAATTCTTAAAGTTTATTTAATCCTATTATAGTTATTTTACCTTACCATTTAGTTTATCTGATGAAATCTCTTAATCTTCCTACAATCTAACAAAATTTTTTTTGAAAATGAATTTATTAATTTTTATGCATTATAAAATAAAATTGACTTTGAAAAAATTGTGTAAAATTTTTTTTAATTATTTGCTTTTTAACTAAGATTTTGAAGATTTTTTAGCCTACAAACATTTTAATCTTATTAAGAGTTATTGATAATTTTTTTACTTATAAAGAGGTAATAATAATGTAAGTAATAATTTTGAGAGTGATTAAATTTTGAAAACTATATTCATCCAGAATCTGATAACATATAAAAGCTGTTAGTTATGTTATATAATTCTTGCTTTCTTAGTAACGTTTTGATAGTAAAAAAATTGGAAAATTTCATGGCACATCTTTTTTTGTGTAATTACTCTTGAAAAAAACTTGCTATATTTAAATATGCCTGCCTTATGTTGTATGTATATTGTTTAATGTTTTTTATTGGATTGAAAACATGTACATGTATAGTTATGAATTTTTATTTATTCCATATATAGTGTAATAATAAACTTTTTGTGTATGTTGTTTTTGTGTATGAATGTTTCAATTATTCTTTCATTCAAAATAATAACCTATTATTTATTTATTACTTGTATAAATAGTTAAGCATTTTTATAAACTAATTGTAATGAATTAATAACTTTTTTTGTAGAGCATATTGATTTTGTCTGAATTGCTAAAGATATGACTTTATCACTTACCATTAGTATTTGCGTTATAATAGCACTACATGATCAATTACCATATTTGCTGGAGTATAGGTGCTCATATTTTTATATACAATTTTGAAGGACGGATTATATATTAGGTCTATATATACCGGAAAGTTCTGTCCGCTCCGGTTACAATAAATTTCAACAAGTATTCAGTTCAACAAACCATTTCCGACCATATTCGGAAACTAGGATTTGTGTGGAAGTATTCGAGATGAGTGCCACACAAGTTAAGTGAGAAGAATTTGAATGATCAAATCATCATATGCACATCTCTGCTTGCACGCAACAAAATCAAACCCTTCTTTTACCAGATCATAACTGGGGATGAAAAGTGGATTACCTATGAAAACATCATAAGAAAAACATATTGTGAACCCGGAAAACCTGCCCCCTCTACCTCTAAACCGAAGTTGAGCCTGAACAAGAGAATGTTGTGTATATTTTTGGACATTTGAGGACCAATACATTTTGAGCTGTTGAAACCAAACGAAAGGCTAAATTCGGAGAGGTACTGTCAGCAATTGGATAAATTAAAAACAGCACTCCAAGAAAAGAGGCCGGTGATGTTCAATAGGAAGGACATCGTACTGCTTCATGACAATGCCAGGCCACATGCTGCTTTGGGGACTCGTCAGAAAGTCGCAGAGCTAGGCTGGGAAATTCTGTCACATCCACCATACTCACCGGACCTAGCACCATCTGATTATCACTTGTTTCTGTCCTTACAAAATTTCTTGCAGGGCAAACAATTCAAGAACAAAGAAGATATCAGACAAGCACTGGTTCAATTTTTAGCCTCTAGAGATAAGACATTTTTTAAAAATGGGATATACAAATTGCCATCATGCTGGCAAGAAGTCATAAATAATGATGGCAATTATATTATTCAATAAAGTTTATCCAAAGTATGAAAAATGTATTCCTTTGTTTCATTCTACAATGTACAGAACTTTCTGGTAGACCTAATACAATTTTGAAGGATGATCAGAGGAATATCATCCACATTTCTCATTTGTGCAAGTTCAAAATTTCTTTTTCATGTATCACTGATGGATTGATGATATTCAAAATTTTTCTCCTGTTTCCATTCTTTTTACTATATGCACTCAAACATAGCTTGTATGCTATGTTATAGCTATTACAACATTGTTTTTCAGCTCTAATTTGCCAACAAATTTAAGAAAATTAAACAGTAAAAATTTTACACGCTTATAAGTTCACAAAAATTGGAAAGTTTAAACAAATCCAGTTGTGATTGTTGATGACAGTGCATTCACTGAACTCTGTGTAATTAATATTCCCCCACAATCTACAAAAAAACAAAAAATTGCATAAGTATGAATAGAAGAATTTTTTTCAAAAAAGGAATGTAATCTAAAAATTAAAAAAAAAAGTTTCTATTTAATCTAAGATGCAACTTGTATAAAAAGGTATACAAGTTGCATCCCAATTTTTTAGACCTATTTTCAGAGAAATAATTCATCTTATATGTCAGCAAATACAGTATTTGCAATACGGAATGACATATCTAGTATTAATTGTTGTTTTAAATGAAATTTACACCCAACTTAGAATCTTGATTTCTAAACTTTTATGTCTTGTCAATGAATAGATATTTGGCTTTATATACTTGATAATATTTAGCAGGTCAAGATAAACTTGTTCTTTTTAGATTGTTAACTATTTGTTTGCTGCAATGCTTTTTCATGCTACAATATATAAGTGGCATAAAATTGTAGTCAATTATAATTCTGAAAATTGTTTAAACGAAGATCCTTATCTGAAATAAATGAGGTAAAATTTAACAAAATGGTGTTGCACTTTTTAAATATGTATTCTTTGGATTTTTTACATTTAAAAATATGAAAAACGTTCTTTTTATGATTTTTGTTTTTCAGATATCCTGACTTGCAAATAAAGCAAGTATTGAATGCTCATCCAGCAAATTGCATATGTATTGAATTTGATAAAACTGGGAAGTACTTTGCTACTGGAAGTGTTGATGCTCTAGTTAGCTTATGGGATGTAGAATCTTTAGTATGCATTCGTACATTTTCAAGGTAAAATATTTTGTTTTCTGCTTATTATTTTAGTTAACATATCTGTAATTTTAGTTTTTTGATTTGATTATCAGTTCTAAAGTAATGTAACTTATCTTTTTATATAAATGTTTCTTTACATTCATTTATATCCATATTTTTATAAAATAATTCTTAAATTTTTTGTATGTCAAGTCCTTTTTATTATATGGAGAAATTTATTTATAATTGTGGGAAATATTGTATAAAAATTTTTATCATTTGCAACAGCCAAATTTTTGCAATACAAAATGCCAACCAACAGTTTTTAAAAAAGAATAAGAATCTATTGAAGTTAACATCAAGTAACTAACTTTAGGTTAATATCAAGACTATATATATATAATGATCTTTGCTGTGATTTTGGAATAATGCAATTTATTCTAATTTAGATCAGTACATAAGTATGTAAAAAAAAAAAAATAAAAAAAAGTTCTACTTTAGTTAGTATAAACTTTTAAGTTAACAACTTTTTTCTTTGTTCATAAATTAGTGAAAAATTAATGTGTAATTACTAATTAACTGATACTCATTTAATAAAACATTAGATATTTAAGAACAAGAAACAATGTTTTTGCTGAAATTTTATTAAAAATTTCTATATCAACAAAAATCAATTGTGTTAATTAGTTTGTATTAAGCATTATTTTGTCTAAGAATGCAAATTTTGAGGCACCTGGATTTCTTGTAGTTAATAATATAACTTGCCATGACAAATGCCTATCATTATTGTTTAAATGGTTGAAAGGTACATCTTACTTGGAATAACAAGATTATGGCTCATAAAATTCAATCCGATATAAATACTTATGTTTTTAAATTCTGCTTTATATTTATTATGGGAGACTAGTTTAGTAATTAATCTTGGTTGTTAGATTTAGCATCTATCTAGTATAAGAAACTGAATGAATTTTTCTATAAAATAAAGAATTTCATTTGAAAATCCTCAAGATGAATGATTTAAAGCCTTCCTAGAATTTTCACATTGAAAAATGAATCTGACGTTAGAACTTCTTGTACCTAAATGGAAAATAAAATTATATTTTTGAGTTTCAAGAAGTGGAATCCTGAACTTCTATGAAGTCCTGTTAAAGGATAGACCAATCCAATACAAATCTGAATACCTGCACATAATTTTAAAGTCCTAGAACCCTTAAATTTTTTGCTTTCCTAAATGTTGTCGAAGAATGATTTTAGATATATATCTTCCGTAACCAATAGTATTGTCTTATATGTTGAATTATACTTTATGATTTTAAAAATTATTAATTGAATGATTTGGAACTGTTATAGTCCTTATGCAGGGGTAATTTATGTAGTAATGTATATTTCTTTCTTGTTTCATAATTAGATATTTTCACTTCAAGAAAAAAAACTAAGGACAGAAAATGTGGCAATTGTTTATATTTTCTATACATTCCAGCAGACCTTCTGTGACACGAAAATCGAATGCATAGATATAAATGTTTTTTTTTTATCATAAGTCTATATGTAAACATTTTTAGAAATGGACAAAGCTTATTTTTATGGACAATAATGCATATACACTTCTAGCAAAGCTTGTTTGAATTCATTGAGGTTGTAACGTTGAGTGAATAATGTAACTAGCATCTCCTCCCTAAACTTAACCCAATTGAGAACTTGCAAGACTTCCTTCTAAGAGTAGATGTATATAGGTATCTTTCTTAAAGATGTAAATACCTTGAAAACACCATGACTGAAAGAGAAAAGCTCAATTCGTCAACATGAAAAAACTACAAGTCACAGTAGATCACATACCATGTTAAATTCAAAATATTTTTTTTATGAATTCCTTTTTCAAAAATGTTTATTTAAATTTTTGTTACTGTTTTATTGTTTCATGCTATAGTTTAATCATGCATTTTGTTTCATGCAAATAAATAAAAAAATTAAAGATCTCTCTTGTTTGCATCATTGTTATTTATCATTCCAAAAAAAAAAAAAAAAAGTAAAATTGTCAGTTTCTGAGAAATTTCTAAATTTATGTATCTTTAAGTTATTTTTAAACAGAACTTGTAGATCAGTCTACTTAAAGAAGAAAATTTAATTATATGAAAGAGCCAAACTCGCCAGTGCATGGTTAGCTCTTTGCCCTTTGATTCAACAGTTCACAAGTAAGAATGCCACTTCAGGCTTGGATGTTAATGGCTCTAAATCTACTTTAAACTAGAAGTTCTGGTCTTAATCCTTGTATTTAAAAAAATTGTTTTTTGGTCACCCAATGGTTAAAGTTTACTAGAATGAAAGAGATGCAAAGTTCGAAAGAGATCATGAAAATGCATTTTATTTGATTTTGGAATCAATGTGATAGTTATTCCTCAACATTGAAATTATAATGGATGATTTTTTTCAAATACAAATTTATTGTTTTTGCATAGTAAAAAATGTTTTCTCAATAGTTTTTTTTTTTTTTCATTCTGATTCTTATTTCTTTTTTCACAACCAGCAGCAAATAAATAACTTTTTTTTTAAATTAAGTGTAGAGCAAAACTTTAGGTAAATTTGTAAATTTGCTATAAAATCTGAAATGTGCCACATTGTTTATGGAATGTTTTAATGTACCTCATTATAAGCATTAATTGTGTGTCTCAAAGTTTTGAAGTTTCATATGCATAAACATGGTTATTCATAATCAATACATGGGACCAAGTTCATTTATCAAAAGGAATAAATTCCTTTGTAATTAAAATAGATTTGAAAGTTAAAACAGATTGTCTCTTTTTGTTTAGTATAAATTATGAAATGATATGCATATTGATCTCTTAGATACTTTTTAGAAACAAATGTCATGTGATTGCAATGTGAAATAAAATTATTTTTTTTTAGCATTTTGCTGTTTTATTTAAAATTTTATGTATTCATTACAGATAAATTTAATATGTATTTTATTAAGTTCTTTATTAAATCCTTTATAAAATTTATGAAGGATTTAATAAAAATATGTATGCACAATTGGCATAAACTTAGTGGCATGTATAGGAGCAAATGCTAACAGTGCCAGTTCACAATTAATATGTATTTGTAAAATGTTTTTTCTTTTATATAACCCATTTCCTGATTATAATTTGAAATATATAAAAAGGAAGCCTTCTTCAGAGATATTGAAAATAAATTTTAAAAATAAGCTGTACATTTTTAAAAAATTCTTTTCATTATAACAATTTAATTATTCTGTAAATAGAAACAAATATGTGTAAAATTTTTAATTTCTGTGATATGTTGTTGTAATGCTAAGAATAATTTTTGCACTTTTGAAGAATCTAATAGTTTTCTATAAGTGATCTTTTGAATATAATGTAACTTGAATTGTAATTGTATATTTCAGACTTGAATGGCCTGTAAGAACAATTAGTTTCAGTCATGATAGTTGCATGCTTGCTTCAGCTTCAGAAGATCATTTAGTTGATATTGCTGATGTGCAAACAGGTAATATAATAAAAAAAATTATTTAAAAAAGTATACAGAAATTTTTTATTCCTTTTTTATTCTGAATAAACTTTCTTGCTTAAACTTTATTTGTTACTTTTATAAATATAATTTATTTACATTATTTTGCCCAAATAATTTTTTATTTTACTTAAATGAAATTGCTAAATTCTCACTTCTACTATTAAATTTTTCTTTTGACAGAAGTAATATAAATATTTCACAAATCTGTACTCGTATATATTGGATAATAAGGTGTTAAAATTCAATCCTATTTTTTGAATTCAAGGCTTGCCTTTACCGCTATGTACACATGTACATTCAACCGTTCGTGTGTTTGAATCTCATTTCAGGTGTGGATATTTGAAGTGGATGGTAATCCATTTATACTGTAGATCCTGGTATAATAGCTGTGTGAAAAAAAAAAAAAACTGAGAAGCACAAAAAAACCATCTCCATCTCGAAAGAAAAACTTTAAGAAGCATCTTTGGTGGAATAAAATGTGAGAATACATAGCGAAGAAGAACTAATTCTGAGCTCTATAAACTATATAAAGAACCAGATATTGTTAAATTAATCTCAATACAGAGATTAAAATGGGCAGGACATTTGAGCCAGATGAACGAAAATCGGGTGACAAAAAATGTTCTTGGCTCGCCCCATTGGCACCAGAAGAAGAGGAAGACCGAAACTCCGATGCCGTGACTGCCTTGAAAACTACCTAAAAACACTAAAGGTGACAAACTGGATGACCTTATCAAAAAATAGAGGGTCTTGGTATGCACTTCTGAGGAAGGCAAAGGCCCACCCTGAGCTGTCAGGCCAAAGAAGAAGAAGAAGAAAAAAAAAGCAACAAACTAAACATAAGCAACCTATGGGAAAAGTTGATTTTCTCCTATGTGTTATTTTCTTGAATGTATCATAGAATAAAATTTGTTTCTGTTGTTATTTCATATCCCAGGTGGTGTAGCTAAGCTAAACCATCTACATGAAACCAAAAATCATTTAAAAGTCTAAAAATAAAATAGGATTCTTCAAAACCTCATTCACAGTAAAATTCAGACAGTCAAATTCTAAATTTTATGTTTCTGGAGTCATGTTTCTGCTTATGATGAAGCAACTTTTTTGTAGAATGAAGTTTTCAACTTCCAAAAAATTGCCTATGTAGGCCCAATAAAATAAAAAAAATTGATGCAAAATCAACAGCATTTCACCATAAATGTGTGAGCTGGTATTGTAAATTGTTTTTCACACTTGCTGAAATTGACTAGTGTACATTTTTATATTTTTGAAAGGGTTTCCTTGTTTGATGCATGTTGTTCCTGCAAATTCTTCTCTCATACTCATCATGTAGGGGTACTTTCAGATTTTAGTATCAGTAGTGAAAATTTCCTCAATAGGACTTATTATCTTTGTAGAGCTGAAAGAAGTGCACTTGCCACAAAGCCACTACAATCCTTTGATAACAATTTGTGCCTAACTGGTAGTTAAACAATTAGTACTTTGGTCTTCAGTTCAATAGTTTGTGGGTTCACCTTTTGCTTGAATGTTGTTTGTGGTTCAGAATTCACACTTAAAACTGTAAATCCTGGCTAAATTATTCCTCCTGTGTAAAAAAATGACCTTTGGGCATCAAGCAAACCAAATCTAACTTGACCACTATCTCAGGAATACATGAAATCTCAAACATAAGTTTGAGATTTCATGTATTGTAGCATTTGACATTGATCTTATTGGCAGGTTTGTGAAAAGGACAAGATGTGTTTTTAACAATCTTATGCAATTTGAATACTCAATGCACATGAAGACATTGTGGAGCATGCAATAAATTGATAGAAAGAAAATGTTAATTGAAAGAATTTTTCTGTCCACATATCCTGCTAAACATAATTTTCTTCATTTATATTGTTCATGTTTTATCAATGAAGTCCTGAACTGTGCTATCGAAACTATTGGTTGACAGTGATACTTCTATAGCACTACATGAGTTTTGGATACAATTTATTATGTAAAATTTAAGCTTAATAGATGTGCACATAAGGTCCATGGATATTTTAAAAACTTTTTTTATATATTCATGTTTGTTATAATTGCAAAATCATGAAGGACTCATTAGAATGCAGTAAAACTTAATATATACAAATCTATATTGCTTCAAATAAATTGTTTTTATACCAAAATAAATAAAAATAAATGAACTGTAGTCAATAAAAGGTGCAATAGTGTTTGTACAGGGCATATCATGGAATTAAACTAATTCTGAATATTATTTCATATTGTTTTTATATATATCCAATGTACATCGAATAAAAACAATGTGATGAATATTACAAACAAATGATAACCAATGAAATTCTATGGATATATAGTAGGCAACATAACTGGTGAATAATGATGCCAAGGAAAATGCTGTTTGTGTTTTTCTGAAAGCCATTGAGCATATCTTACAGCAGGTGAGTCACCTTACCCAATTAAAAGACAATATTAGGATTTTCTTGTAGGAAAAAATACCTTCAAGCTGCTGAACTTCATTTATGTATTGCTTTAATTACGAGTACTAATTTGTAGCACCTGAGATTATTCAAGATTTGGAATTGTACTGAGTTTGAACATTCCTTGGATATCAATGTCAAGATCAGGTATTGAATATTATATTAGTCATTAAGATGTTCAATAATGCATTCCATGAATTAGTATTCACCAGCTTAACATTCAACAGTAATATTGTCTGATGGTACAAGAAATTATAGTGGTCTTCCCATGTAGCTAAATATATCAATGATTCTAGGTCTGGGAGTTCAGCAGAAACAATTCTTCCATGCAGTTTCAAATATTTATGAAATGAAGTTGATTTGGAGAAACTTGTATTAGTGATACAAAGCATTTCAGCTGTATAAGTGAAGTTTTGAGGTTGGTTAGGGCCATATAGACCAAATATTTACTATGGCACATTAACCCCACTTTTGGTATCCATTTCTAGATTTTCAAGTTGACTTATTTTGGCAGTACACAGCTTCCAAACTTGTATGACTGTGCATGCCTGTTCTACTGTTAATACTGTGGTATTGCAGAATAAAAAAACTTCCTTCTACATCATACCTTGAGGACTTTACCGTACTCAAATTTTATAAGATGTTGAAATGTCACCCATTCCTTTTCCCCACTTACATTGACAGTCAAGAAACCATGGCCCTTTACATGCAGTCCATTATAAATTAGCTCTGTTAATTTTATGTTGTCTCTGTTAATGTTAGTGCCGAGCTGGCAGCCGAATGGTTGGCGCTCTGCCTTTGGTTCAATAGTTTGTGGGTTAGAATCCGACATTGGGCATGGATGTTTGTTGTGGTTAGGAATACACTTTAAACCATAGGTCCCGGTCTAATTATCCTTCGTGTGCAAAAAATGACCGTTGAGCGACAAACAAACCAAACTGTTAATGTTAGTGTAAAGCTCCGATAACGGTAGTTGAAAATTTGAGTTGTCAATTTCAAAATATTTGTCCTTCAAGCAAGTACATATTAAGAAGTGATCGAAATCCATCATTTCTATAAATGAACAAAAAGGACAGTTTAAAGAATTGACAAAACCAATCCAGTTTAGATGAGTGTAAAATAATTGGGGATGTATCATTAACCTGAAGTTGGCAGTAAAATTATGACAAGGCAGTTCTCTCTGTACTGGACTGCCCAATAGCTGATACTACTTTCTTTCCCTGCCTGTAAAATGAATCTAACAGAGCTCTTAATAAATTTTTCAATAATTTTATGTGCCGAGAAAGAGGGCACTGGGAGTATTGCTTGTTGAAGATTGTCTCTACTTACCGAGAATGTCATCTTTTCTCCCTCAAGGAAGACTGTTAATTCTAATGTTTTCCATTTGCTTATAGTTGCGTTATTCAGTATCCCACTATTATATTCTTTTCATGGGATTTCATAAATAATTCATATGTATATTGTGTTTTTGAAATTTTAATCATTTGTATTATATGTATTGGCATGTATACAAAATTTTTATTCAATCATACCAATCTTTCATGGTATTATATTTTCTACAAACAGGTTGTATATATGTATGTGTGTGTGATTTAATTTTCTTTATCTTGTATTTAGTGTTTTTTTTTTTTTGGAATGTGTAACACTTTTAACAAATGTGTGAAACACTCCTGTTGCAGAATAATGTAACTGGCATATTGAGCATTGCCAAATATGATTGAATAATTTCAAATTGTACTGATGTCTTGTGCCACTATTTTCTACTTATCGGTGGCCAGTATGTTAATGCTTTGGAAATTAAGTTTATTTGGGGATTTTTTCATTGGACTTTCCTACTAATCATATGTCTAGTCTTCAATTCTTTAAACATGCTAACTTCTATCTCCCTCTTTGCAATAATTATTTTCAAAAATCTGCTTCTTTGATGATCATCAGTATGCAGGAGTAACACACAAAATACATTTCATTTGTATATATATGTGTAGCTAAGATTTTACTGTTGCTTAACATCAATTTTTAAAAATTTGTATTTTCCAGTATGATTCTTTTAAAATTACTTTTTACAATAAACAATTTGAAATGAATGTTAAATGTAATATTTTCTTTTTAGCAAACTGATTTTTAATTAATAAAGATTTGATATAAACAGTGTCTATATATTTAATTAATCTATTTTAAAATTTATATCAAATTAATATATTCTCTAAAAAGATGTTAAAAATATTTTTGTATGACTTGAATTGAAAGACTTGAATTAATGGAAAAAGGAATGGTAAGGCAATAATAAAGGAACTATATTATAGTTATTTAATGCTCTTTATATACATATTCTTTAAACTTTTATGATTTTTCTTTTTCTAGTCTCAGAACTGTTAAAATTATAATAAAATTAAAAAAAACACTTCTCTTTTTTCTGTGATTGAAATTTTTCTTAATTATAGGGGAAAGAATTGCTGAAGTTCCATGTGAATCTCCGACTTTTACAGTTGCATGGCATCCCAAGAAACATCTTTTGGCATTCGCGTGTGATGATAAAGATAAACATATGCGAGAAAGGGATGCTGGGACTGTGAAATTGTTTGGCTTGTCTTCAGATTCATAGCAATTTTCTTTGTATCAGCTGCTTACTCATTATTGATATTTTATGCATATACACCTGTAAATGACCATGATCTTGAACTATCATAATTATCATAAATGTTTGAATAAAGTGATACCATTAATTTAGTTTGGAGTTTCTTTTTCTTACATTTTTCTAACTTGTCAAATCAAGGTCTCCATCATAACAGTTTAATATGTGGTAGCTGCATTCAGCAAATCGCAATTTTTTACTTTCATTAGCATAATCTTTCACATATTGTATAGTGTTCAGTAAATTATTTGTAATTTTTTTACTATTTAAAACAAATTAAATCTCAATATTAAAAATTATACCTTGTATTATTCAATATAATAGTGAAATGAGCTATTAAAAAAGAATATTTAAAACAGAATCTGGAAAAATAAATTTTTAAAAGAGAAAAAAATCATCTATAAATATATGAATTTTATCATTTATTACAGAAAATCTCTGATATTTGTAAATTATATTTGTTCATATTTTTGAGAAGTGAATGGTATTTTCCTATTAAATTTTTTGGAAATATAACATGAAAAATGTTTGTTACAGTGCAGTGTTTTGTAAAATTGATTAATAACTGAAAAACATGTATGGAAAGTTAAATAATTATAGGGATAAAAAATACAAAATCTTTTGTTAAAAATTTAGTTTTATTTTAGCACTTAACATGATTTATTTACTCGTTACTTACTTTTCACAGCCATTTAATTATTGTGTATATTAAATGCCTTGAATTTGTTCCTTCTATTCTAGTATTAAGTTTTCTAGGTTCTGATTGTATGCAGATACTTATTTATTCTTTAAACTCCTAATTTAAGTGATCAAAAAATAAAAGCATAGTCTTTATAAATTTTTACTTACGATTCATGTCTTGATATGTTGGAGATATTTAACTAATATTAAGACTTAAGTCTTTTTTTCAATGTGGTTAGATTGTTTTTGTATAGTAAATCTTTTTTTTTTTTCATTGTTACATTTGATGCCTAGTTGAAACATTCACTTATGCAGTGAATTTTTTAAAACTTAATATATAGTGTGTGTATATGTGTATATATAATGTTCTTTGCGTATTTGAAATATCTTGCTCATAATTTTTATTTTCGTACATCAATTTTAATGAAAATTTTTTTGTATTTCTTCTGTTAAGATTTATGTATTTAGAATTCATTATCCCATTTCTTGTTTGTATTTGTATGACAACAAGATGTTAATTTACTTTTGCAAGAGTAGCTGGGCTTACAAGTTCCTTGAAACCCGTATAATATGAAATTGTTTTAAGGGCCCTTGAAACTCCTAGAATTTTGATTTGACTCCTTGATATCGTGAATTAATATTTAATTTTTATTTACCTTGATGCATATTTGTTAGAAAATAGAATTTCTTTTATAAATTTAAAATTTTTAAAAAAAATGTTAGAAAAAAATTGAATATTAACTCTTAATGTTACTACTAGATGATAAAATGATTGATATGAGATTGTTATTGTATTAATAACTGTTAAGTAAAATAAAGATTCAGTTCAGTCACATTACTTTTGTGATGATCCAGTTCAGTTTGGGCTAGATATGGTATTTAGATTGATGTGTGTGAAATTATCATCAATAAGATCACCATATGGTGCAATCAAGCGGGGGATTTTAATTGATTCTTTTTCTATTTGTTTCTTTTTTATATTTTCTTAAATTCACTGAATATTAATATTTAAATATAAAATTCTTGAATTATAATATACTTTCCATACCTTTTTTGTTTAAAATTGCATATAATTTCTGTGTAGCAACACAGAAATAGGGAGGAGTTTGATTGCTTATCAATAAAATAAAGGCTGGAATAAATAAAATTGCTCTGGAATGTGTCTTTTCAATGATCAATAGACTCAGAAAAAGCTGTGCTAAGATTGGCTTTTGCATGGTTCAGAAAAAACATCTCATTGCCTAGTTTGCTGGAATCTATTCATTCTGCTAAAGTTCTGCTAAAGAATCTATTCATTTACGATTTTTTCACTACTGCTGTTCCTGCTAAAGAATGTGAACCCAAAGCATGTTCTGAAATTTTAGAGTAATTTGTTTCTCTATAAGAAATTTTAAAGGTTAAAATTCTATAGATCTGTAAAGTTTTAAATAGTAAATTCCGCTGCAATACAAATTCTCTATTTCTTACAATGTTTACAGACAGTGCTATTCAAAGCAATTCAGTTATAGTGAAAAAAGTATACTTATTTAAGCTTTTCGAATTGCATAGTATTTTTTCAACTTGTTGAAAGAAAAAGTTAAGAATGCTAATCATTATTTGCTTCTCTTGCAAAAACGATTGAACTGCCAGGTAAAATTTTGAGGTAATGATACTGTTAAAACACGATATTACTCATATTTTTAGGTCACTCTACTGGAGGTATTTTATTTGAAAAAGAGTTAAAAGTGCTTATAGTCAAATTGCAAGTGGATTACTCCAGTTGCTACTGGTTCACTTTAAACCATAGGTCCCGGTTTAATTAGAATTAGTGTTCAAAAAACGACTTTTGAGAGACAAATAAACCAGTTGATGCTTGATCTGAATGTGAACTGATCCATTTTTACAAAAATGGCTGATATTTTAAAAAATGAGCATTATTTAAATATTGTAAATGTCTGAAGTTGTAACCTACACATTCTACACAACGCTTACAACCATGGATGTTCATCATTTCTATAAGTTGTGACAAGGGCTATTTACAGTCCATTTAAAGACTCATCCTTCATAGGAATGATTTTGATAGCTTTGGGGCAGGTGTTCAATTTCCTTTTAAGTTTTGGAAATATCGATGGATTGAAAATATAATTGTTTTGAATAGTTGCTTGAAATGTTACCATATCTGGAAACGTGTCATTTGTTCAAAACAAATTTCCTATTCCAAATACTGAAATTTTTGATTTTGAGAGGAACAGATATTCTTTTTTTCTGGGAAATAAAATTTTTTTTATAATTATTGCTTGTTAAGTGGAATTTTTCCAACTTTTTATCAAACTGAAAAAAACTAATGTTACCTTTTATTACAAGAGATTTATTGAAAAGTTTTTAAAATAATCTTTGCTGTCTGTTTCTTCTTTCTAACTTATTAATATTGATGTAACAGATAAAAACTATTAAAAAAATATTAGTCAATTAGTCAATTAGATGTTATACATACATACACACACACACACACACACACACACACACATATATATATATATATATATATATATATATATATATATATATATATATATATATATATATATAACAGAATTGTATATAAGCATAACTTTAATATGAACAAAAGATAGAATTTTTTAAAATTACATATTTAGTATCAATGATCAAAAAATTAATAAGAAAATGATGTCCTTTGCAATATTTTGTGGTATTAAACATTTCGTGTTTAGATCCTTGAACTTTGATATACACGATGAATCGAAGAATTTTAAAATAAACTTCTTTTGTATTTGTGTAATGCATCTAAAAAAAGTGTCAGAATATGATTCTGTTTTAAAAGAATTTTGGAATTGTAAAGAAGAATTTAAATCATTACAACTGACTGTAAAATTTTAAGAATGTATTAATTAGAAATTTGATCTTGTTATTTACAGAATACGTACTTTTTAACTTATTTTCAAATAAATAAAATCATTGTATCGTGGAAAGTAGCTAATTTGCTTTTATTACTGTCTTATGGTCAAATATCTGTTGAACATGGGTTTTCTGAGAACAAACATTTAATGGTAAAAAATTTAAATAATGAACTGTGGCTAAGCGTATTACTCATCATCTGAAACATAGGAGGTGTAAACTATATAACTATTAGCAAAGACCTTAGTTTTGCTGCTGGTGCCAGCAAATGTATAAAGAATTACAAATTATATTTAAAAAAAATATTTACCGAGATTGTAGAGGGAAAGTGAAAAAACACTTTTTTCACACAAATGTTTCACAAACACAAATTTTTTCTTATATGTACAAAAATATTGTATCTATATTCTTATATATATATTTTTTATCTTATATGTAAATTCATAAAAGGCTTTTAAAATAATAATTAAGTATAATTCTAACTAAAATAAAAATATTCTCATTAATTTTCACAATTATTCCTATTATTTTCAGTTATAATTGAAAAATGTTACGTATGAATAATTATAAGAATATTTGGTTAAGAACAATTGGTAAATAAAAAAATATTAAACATGAATGGCTATTTTTCCTGGAAATTTTTGATTTGATTTCTGGAGAACTGGAATTTGATTCTTAGAAATCTGTACTAAACCTGGAGTGAAGATTGCAAGTTTGGAAAAACTTTTCCATGTAGTTTTTAGAAAAAGATGATTCACTTTATATAATTTTTTTACTATCATTTATATAGAACAAGCACTTTCTTTCATAAACATGAATCTGAAAACGAATGGCACAACAACAAAACTCGTCCAATACTACATATTTATTGTATTTAACTTTGTTGGTTCTTCATTTTTATAAGTTCTCAAATATTCCTTAGATCAAGGCTGCTAGTACCGTTTTGTATTATACATACATTTATGTTTCTAATAAACAAGTTGTTGATCTGTCTTTAAAATAGTGTTTGTTTCCAGTAATTTATAAAATGCTTTCAATATAAAGCCAATATTAAGAAGCAACTGTGAACATCTTTTGTATTGGTTCTATCTCATGAAACACGAATTGAGATTTTACTTTCTTGTGGAACCTACCTACTTTTTAGGTTATAGAACTTGTAATCGATAAGAAAATTATTAATAAAATTTAATAATACAACCTTACAAATTTTTGCATATACATTTTATTTTATTGTATTATTAATGAATATACTGTTCCTTGTGCACACTTGCTTTAATTGCGGAATAAAGTTTGATACAGCTAATTTAATTTTTTTCATCATTAATTTTTGAGCTATTATCTTTTATGACAGTGGTAGGCAGACTTAGTGTCAAGAACGACTTTAAATTTTTTATTTGTCTCCCGATCATCTTGAATGACGATTGGCGGTCAAACAAATATATATTGTTAACTATGCGGATCCTAAAAATTAGCACCCCAAAATGTTTTCACTGTCCACCGAGCGATCGCGATCTTTATGTGCACACCCCTGCTTTATAACAGCCGCTACTCAAGAGAATCTTCGCATAGATATGAAGTTGCATAAGGTATGAGAATTTAGATTACCTGTATGAAAATTTCGGTTCATTTAAATTGCAAGTCTTCTCTAATAGCTCTTTGGTGGGGAAAAAAAAACTTTTGAGTGACAAACAAACTGATCAAAATTTGTTCAAATTCAAGCGATATCTAATAATTTTTTGTACATAATCTGATATACTGATATTTTCTTGAAATTATTTCTTCAACATGATCCAGGCAAACTTGGTTTGGCCTTGGAAATACTTTGCAGTCTATCTCATTCGATAAGAGAAATATTCACTACCAAATATTCACAATAAAGTAATTGTTTCTTTCGTTTCCCAGTTGAGATCATTATTACGCCACTTTATTACAATCCTCATTGATTTAAAATATGCCTGACGTCAGATAATGGTGTCGTAAATCCAACTTGTCGACGAATTTGCTACCTGGCTTCAAATCGCATTCTTTGAGCGGCAGCAAACAAAACGAAATTTACATTCAAATGTTTGAGTATCGTCGGCGATGAGGAAAATCGATTTATGATTTTTACCTGTAATAAATTTAAAAGATGATAAATAAAAGTGAATAATAAATTTAAATAATAAAAATACCAATAGAAAAAATTATCATTAAAAAATAAAAAGTGTTTTTAATGATAATTTTTTCTGTTTGTAAAAGTTTTTAAAATCATGAAAATGACCAGTTGTGTCTAAATAAATAATTTTTAGATCTTTTGGAATATTGCTTCCAAAATTAAACACGTTGAAAATAGAACAGAAAAAAAAGCAAAATAAAAAAGACAAGACAATACATCCATCCACTTTAGAGTTAGTTTAAATCGGCAATGACGATTTAAATTTTTAACCATTAAAAGGTTGTATTATATTTTCTATTATAATATTTTTATTGATGTTTCTTTTTTTTTTTTTTTTTTTTAATAACGGCGGGCACTTGGGTGACTAACCCTTCGCCACAACAAGGCCGGAAACTGCTACTCATTTGTCGTTACCCAGCGGGCACCTGTGAACCAAGTCACGGAGGCGAGTAGCATTACCCGCGTCATACCACCACAGACCCGTTTATAGGGCGGGCCACATTCATACATCAACACACAAGAAAGGACAGAGAGAT
>JAJQOW010000057.1:122500-187771 GCA_037975125.1 Latrodectus hesperus | reverse complement strand
TATATATATATTCTACATCAATTCTTATTAAAAATAAACCAATCTTGCTTCCGACATTTTTGATACTATAATGATGAATTAAATTAAAGAAATGATTTTTTATTAACTCTCTGATTTATAAAGTGTCATAAATCACTGATACCGCATTTTCCAAACGTTACTGCATACATTTATGCATTTATTACTCGATTCAAACATGCTCCTCCAAACTTCCATTTTAATGAGGTTTTATTATAAATTTTCATCATTATAATCCATTCTTCTCCAAGGAAATTACTTTGTTCCATTAGTATCACAGCGTCTTCCCCAAATCTTCAAGTAAATTAATAAAGAAACATTTACTGATTTAATTAATTTCTTTTTGAAATTCTAGACAGCTAAATTATACCTCGCATTCCTTTGTCTAGAGAAATATGAACTTGCCCGGTTTATGGAGAGAGATACCGAGTAAAACTTCCAACTTTAAAAGGAAAAAGAAATTATATCACATGGAAAATAAAAAAGCGAACAATTTGCCAGACAAACTAATTTATTAAGATGGCGAGACCGAAAAATTGTTAAATAAAACTCAATCATGGCATTCGATCGCGTCAGAAGATGGGCTGTCGCTGAAAATAAGCAATTTCATTGAAGTTTGCCCATGGCATTTTATTGAGTTTGTTTGAGGAATTTATTTACATTCAAGTTGCAAAATACTTTCCACTCGATTTTTCTTACCGCTAAGTAATTTATAAGTTTCCATTTTCTTTTACAAATCCATTTATTTGAAATGAGTATGTTTCATTATTATTAATTATCTCTGAGAAAAATCTATTCTTACTAATCTTTTTTTATGATGTCTATATTTCGATGGATTGACAGGAAAAGGTAGATCTTTCTTAGAAATAATTTTTAAAAATGTGTTTTAATTATGAATAATATACGACTAAATATATTAAATCAATAGAACATTCCCTACAGTAATTTCTAAGTAATTTTAACCATGAGTTTTTTAATAATATATAACACTGTAGAGCAGATAGTGTATTAACTCAAATTTTTGCAGTCTTCCATAAATTACATTCCGAGTAATCCTTATATAAGTAAGGTGGTCTATTTAATTGTTGGAAAGTAGGAAACCAAGAAAACTCACCAGCACCTCCCCTCCAACAGATAGGCATGCTGAAACGCAACATCTATATCCCTTTGTTCAAGAGTGGTTAGAATTGAACTTATGAGCCTTGACTCTGAAGAGAACAGTATTTCTATAAATTTTTTTCTGATGGCGGTTGATTAATCTTTGCCACAACAAAGTCAGAAACTGCTACTAATTTAAGATTAACTGCGGGCACCTGTGAACCAAGTCATGGAGGCGAGTAGCGTTACCCACATTACTCCACCATAAACCCGTTCATAGGGTGGGTCACTCATTCATTCATCATCTCAGCAGAAAGGACAAGGAAACAAGCAGAGAGAGAAAGTAACATATCTTCCCTAACCGGAATTCGAACCAGCTACCAACAGCATAAGAGTCAGGAACGCTAACTACTCCGCCATCGGTCTGTGATGCTACTATAATTGATGATAGTCGTACGTTTCTTGCAATAAATTTATGTTTGTAATGTGAAAAATAAGCTTTTATATACCTCAAGGTATTTATTTTTATGGCGAACAGTTTACTAATTTAAATGACGCTATATACATGCGTGAAAAAAGTAGGCAAATAAGTATTTAGTTAAATATATAAATATAATAAAAAACATAACTTCAAATAAAAAAACTGAAAATATCGTTATTCCATTGACATCAAAAAGATTTGATCTGTTAATGCCACAACAACACAAACAGGATTTAATTTCCTAAATTTTAATTTTAGGAATTTATAATAAGGAATTACTGCGCCCTTAATGATATCTTGAAACCACAAGCAAAATTTTTCATTTGCTAAAATTATCCAGTGATATATTTCATTGAAGTCAATGCACAAGAATTTTATAAAAATGTAAAATTTAACCTAATCAAATACTCTGGTCTCTACAATAAAGAAAAAGAAATATAAATTTCAATTGTGATTTGATTTTAATACATATTTAAGGCTGTTTGTCTACTCAAATTCTCATAGTTTCTAGTTAGTGTTATGGTTAGTTATTTATAACTTATCATTAAGCAGCAAAAAAGTGATAAAGAATTAGTTCAAATAAATGTAATCGACTGTGTTAGCTCCAATCAGAGGATTGTGATATTAATCTATTAACTCTTACATTCATCTTCAAGACAATTTGTATGCTAATAAATGAAATTAATGAATAGATTTTCTTAAAAATCAATACATCATAAAGTACCATGTGAGACATTAAAATTTGCAATATAAACAAGGTGACATTCTACACACTTGTAAAATTTACACGACAAGTAAAATATGTTGCAGTGTACAAATGCTTAGTATCCCTGAGCATTCATGTAAAACAAATGCTGGTAGCGATACTATCAATATGCTTAAAATAAAGAAATTTTACAACATATTTCTATTAAATAATGGAATTCAAACGCTAATGTTGAGAGAAAATATGTTGTAGTTGTGATGCGTCGTATGAGCAGGAAAAAGGCTTCTCCGCGCATTGGCTTCAATGAAGTTTGATTTGTAACCCACAAAGATTGTGATTTATTGCATCGCAGTATTGCAGCGCTCGCATCATTCAAAATGCCATCAATGTCTGAATAATAGGAAATCGGTGGTTTCAGTGCGAACCTATAGCACTCTGTGTAGGATTATAGCAATCAGCTGTTTATAGCATCCGGAAAAAAAGCATATTGTTTGCATAATTTAATGGATCGTATGTCGCCCAACTTGTTTAGCGATCAGCGTGCCTGACTGCGGATAGGGAAGTCCTGGAATCGAATCCTAGTTCGGACAAGGATGTACTTTCTCTCTCTCTATCTATCCTGTCTTTGTCATTTCCTTGGATGAATGTGTTCTGAATGGTTGCCTACCCAATAAACGGATACCTATGGCATGTGTGTACTGAGGAAGTCGGACTCCACACCTAAATATGGTTCAGTTGGAAAAGTGGAGCAGCGCAACCCATAATGCCAGCCTAGATGGTATAAGACAACAATCGAGTGTACTGCCCTATTAAGAAATGGGTTCTTTTTTAAGTCAGAACCAGAGTGCTTCAAATCGGTTGTCAATGTCTTGCAACATCACTGACAAAAGCGTCATCGGTTCATACGATCAATGACTATTTTGGATGCAAAAATGGAGTAATGTTGTATTTTTTTAATCTTTACCATGCTAATAACTAGGACATTCAAAACAACATCAACAGCTGCCTCAAACGTCTTGGCAGGTCTTCCACCCCTACATCTAACATTAAAAGCAACTGCAGTTAAGACAAAAATTATACAATTGTGCCAAGATGCAACTCTTGAAGACAACACTGCCCTGCTCTTCTCTAACTATGAATATCCATGCTATAAATATGAATTACATCCGATTATCAGAAGTCATCAAACTAAAATTTTCAATCTGCCAAAAGCATCATCTAATCCAGTCATGATAACAACAAGATTTAATATTTATACCGATTTATATTTAGATAATCAAACAGGAGCAGCATTTGTAGTTTTTGAAGACTCCAATCTACTGCATCAACATCTCATAAAACTACACAAGTATAATTCAGTCTTCCATGTAGAAGCCCTAGCAATAAAAGAATTACTGCTTTATTCGATCCAGCATAAACTAAAAAGTGTCACAATTTGGACAGGCAGTTTATCTTCCCTAATGGCTTTAAATAACCCGTTACACAAATCCCCAAAAATAAGATCTGTTCAAAATTTACTTTTTCACAACCAGAATATCCAACTAAGTTGGTTAAGAGCACACACTGGAATCACGGAGAATGAGGCAGCTGATCAAGCGGCAAAACAAATAGCATTCCATCCAACTCTTCCGTTGACACCTTTAAAGTGGTCTAGAGCCAGTCTAAAGTCAAAAATTAAAAATTATATAGAGCAAAGCTGGCAATCTCTATGGAATAACTCACCGAATGGTCACCATACAAGAAGACTAATACCGAAAATTTCATCAGATGTGCTATATTCCAATCCTTATTTAAATTGTATCGTAACAAACCGTGCGTCCTGCCCCAGCTACTTCCAAGAATTAACAAATCCAGATCTCCATCTTGCATCTGCGGCCAAATGGATATATTACTACATTATATTACAGTATGTCCTCAAACCAAATATCTACATATCAAAAAAATCATCTATTCAAACCAACTACCAGTTCCTAAAATTCTGCACAATGAACAAGTTCAGAACACAAAAATTAATACAACTAATTACTTTCCTCCATGAAAAAGGACTCCAAATGTGTAAAGACCTGGATGTCCACCAACAGGAATCTTATAACTCAGAAGCAGAGTCAACAGATCTCGAAAATTAACTAAATTCTTCTCAATTCAAGTAACAAACAAACTAATCACCAATTTTTCAATATCCAAAATTACTAGTACTTAGTACATATCTAAATTTCAAGAAATGTAAAGAACTAATTGCTTTTTATTCTTATAAACTTCTAAATTACATTAAATATAATCAATTTCTGTTTGTAAATTATGTAAATATTTCAGCCATCCATACATAAACTTATTTAGATCCTGTTAACATTTATTTTTCTGTTTCACTTGATCCTATCCCGTTAATTCTGTTACTTCAAATTTGTATTTCGAACTGTGATACAGTGATCTACTGCGTAGATCACTGTAGGCTTGAAAGCCCCACCTTTGTAAAGCATTGTGAAGCATTGTAAAGCGACCTTTGTAAAGCATTGTAAAGTGACACATCTCTCAAACAATGTGTTGTGCGTCCTAGAGAGCCTCTTAAGGCTCGCGATCCCAGATTACAGCTCCCAGCGGGCACCTATCAGGGTGTTCGACATTCTAGACTGAAGTAGAGGCACAACCTGATAGCCAATAGGAAAAGAACAGGGCCTCTTCTTCTCGTTGTCTGTCGGTATTTTTTTAATCTTGGTTTTGTTTACAGCATCTTAATGATTTCATAGGCGATTGGCGACATCGAGGAGAAAGCCCATTTCAAAGTGCAACTGGAATTGCCATATTTTCATATATCATCTGAAGTGACTTTATGAATGCCACTTTATCAGTAAGCACCTTATTCGCATTGACGGGATTCGAACTCAGGCCATTACATTTCTATTACTTTAAAGGCTGATATTTCGATTTTTATTCTCACCCTGCAAAACATTAGGATTTAGAATAATGGATGTGTGTTGATGCTGTATAGACCTTCCTTGAAGTAGAAAACGTACTCTTGCACTCTATTTAACAAAAAGTCACATCTAAGGTCTTGCAACAATGAAAAATTTTAGAATAGAGCTGACGAGTATTTCGTTCGTTACCATACTAGATTTGCTACCATTAATGATCTATTGTTTATTCTCTTGTAGCAGCACTACTCGTACATGCTATCCAATTTTTATTTGACTCAATGAGAGTATCGTTATTGCTGCAAAATGTAGTTGTACTAAATACTAATTTTTCAGGATCTATTTTTCTAAACTGTTTTAAAATATGCTTCTTTCGTAATGTTATTGGCATTTTTTTCCTGATGTAACAATTTTAACATCTGAATAGTGTATTAAGGGTAACTAACGTACCTGTAAGTTATTTAAATTACTGTTGGTAATTTAATATGAATAATTATCAAGAGATTAAATTTATAAAATATTCAAGTGTCATATGTATATAAAATAAACACATAAGAAACTTTTTTGTATATTTAATTCTCTTTGCAATAATAACTGAAAGAAGACTATTCAGAATTTTTTAAAGTGAAGTTTACATAGAAAATTATTTCATGATACTTTTAAATTTTTTTACTGGTTTGTATTTCGAAAGGAAAATTGCATTTACGACAATTTCAAAATTTGACTTGACATATTGCTGACATTCTTGTCTACACAACTTTTGCAGAATATTAAAGGCACATTTGAAATGTGGTTAATGTTTAAAAAAAAGAAGCATTTCAAGATTTTCCTTGATATTAATAAAATGATACTTTTGAGAGGAGGATACGAGATTATTTTGATCTGGGTGAAAGTTTTGAGAGCGATTGCTGTGCCAGGAATATTCAATTTCGTCACCTAAACCTCAAGAAATAGCTCAGAATTCGAGAAGGTAAAAATCTTCCGAAATTGCCCCATATCCAGGGGAGAAACGAAACGGCAATTCAACTTCTCGATAAGGCCAGCTTATTTCAAAACTCGTATTCTATCCAAGGTTACTCCGCACAAGGAAAAAGGGGAATGCATTCCCAATTTAAGCGTAACTGCTGCTTTAGATTCTGGTCAGAATTCCATTTGAACTTTGCTTGTTATCTTGATTCGATAGTTTCCATCTGTATTTGGTGGTTATCCCTAGAATAAATATTAAAAGTGTCTTTTTTTATTCTTCTATCTTGTGGTGAAATATAATACTTGTGTAATAAGGTATTTTATATTGCACAATGGATAGGTAAATAAAAAGCAATTTGTTTATTTTCATAGCCTTTCATCCCTGATTGCCCCTCCAATAAGGTATTATATCCAGCGCCTTTCGGTGCACATATGACGTAATTTCCTTTCAAACTTTAATTCCCTTTCAATTTATTTGTGTTTCTCCAAATTTTGTATACTGCAGTCGCCATTATTTCTTTTATGGATCATACAATAACTTTCCATGATAAAAATAATAATCATTTGAGATTTATAAAAAAACACAGTTTGCAATGCGAAATGATCGTTTTAATGAAGTTTGTTTGAAAAAAGAAACACTTATTTTTTCTCTACAAATTCTTGTCGTCTACACAAATAAATTAAAATATTTTGCAATTGTGTAAATGTATTGATTTATAATGATCACATTTAATTCATTTTAATGAAGTTGTATTGAATTCATTGCAAGAGAGAACATATTTTCTCTAAGTCAAATAATCTTGCACTTATAATATGAAAATCCTTTCTGATTGTATAAAAACGCGTTGTTGTTACTTATAACCCTGTTGTAGGGAAATATGTACCAGGTCCAAAATGCCTACGCTCCATATCCCCATAGATCATATCTTTTTCATCCAACAGCTGCCTCCAGGAAGCGCCAAGACATACATACATACATACATACATGGGGTGCAGGCAATCACCGGAGTGTATCTTTAGATTAACGAGTTTAGAATACTCACCCGTCACCAAGTGCTTCGTTATTTTGAACCACGGTTAAGTAAAGAGGTCACACTTGATCTGGCACCCTCATCCCCACATCCACTCCACACCAGCGGAAGGATTCTGGAGATCACATATTAACGTGGATACCTTCCCAACCCACGGAACTCTATCAACCCAGGGAGGGAGAATGTGTTCACCCTCCCAGTCACTGCCCGCGGCAAATGGTGATTCACTTTTCTGATCTTAAGGGAAAATGGCGTGAAGCCACTGAGCCACTGGGGCTCGAGGCGCCAAGACAATGCAGAATGAAGAAGGCGAGCAGGACTGGCAGAGAGGGGACAGATAGAGAAAATCCCCTCCCTATTCAAGAGCCTCAAACATTTTAGGTGAACATTTCTAAATCTCGCCATAGCCGTTAGGAACAACCTTAAAACTAATAAAACCCACCAATATTCCAGCTGGATGTTTCTCTTTAGACGTTGGTTACTCTTCCGATTAAAAATAAATTTAGAAGTCCTGTCAAAATCTCCAAAACTTGTTAGTTTAATAAAATATTCAAAGGAACCCATCCTAAATCTCGCGGAGAGAGGAATATCAGTCTCTTATATGACCACTTCACTGAAGCAGTTTATTTCTTAACCCTGTGATTTTCCTTGCTGCACTCGTTTGAGCCCTGTCCATAATCTTCAGATTAGAGACAGAAGCCGTTTCAAACATCTGGTAACCCTATTCAACGATGGGACGCACGAGAGAGCAATATGTAAGTCTGATGAGAGTGGAGGCATCGCACCACAGTCTCTACCTGAAAAATACTTCAAAATCTGTAGACACTTTCGTGCCTCATCTGCTATTTTCTGTATATATGTTTCAGCATCCGATGTAAAAAAACCAGGTAAACTGGATATTTAATATAAAAACATAGTCGTATTTAATTCATTTTGATGAAGTTCGATTGAATTCATTAAAAGAATTCTTTTCTACATTAAGTTATTTTATAATGTTGATAACTTGTAACTGTTTAAAAATAAATAAGTTTACAAAGATCATGTTTAAAAAATATTTAATCTAATTTGACTGAATTCCTTTTTTTACTATTCTTCTGATGTTTAAAATATCCTTCATAAAATAAAAATTATTTGTAATGGTATGAGTAATATAGTTTATAATGGTCATATTCAATTAAAATAATGAAGCTTAATTTAACTCACTTTTTTGTTTCGATGATGTAATAGATATCTCCCCAAAAAAACTATAACCATTTGTGAATAAATTAAATAACATAATTACTAATGCAAAACTATTATATCTAATTAATGCGAATGAAGTTTTATTAATTTCGAAGAATAAAATTTCATATTTTCGTGAGTACAATTATCAAACCTTATAGTTATGATAAATTGCATTGCTTAATTTATAAAACCAAAACTTATTTACTTATCACTAATGTATCAGGCTCTCTCAATACTATGTAAAATGCATTATAATATATCGATATAATAACATATCGATAAAATAACAATGTATTTTTAGGGAAAAAATATTTTTTCGAATTTATAAAGGCATTTTTACAGGATCTCTGGTTTTAAAATTATGTTCTATTATAAACAGATCAAATATAGCTGTTTAAATTATGCCTGACTCAAATATTTAACTACGAAATGAGGTCAATATTAATCTGATTCGAATAAATATTTTGTAGTATTTTCATCCATTTTCGCAATAATATACATTCAAAAAGAAAATTCATGAAAAGAAAATTTATGGAAGAAACATAAAAAATTATATCAATTATTTCATCCTGAAAAAAAGTAAAAAAAATTGGTAAAGTAAAATTGAATTTTTAAACTTAAAATAATCAATCTGTACTTACTTAAAGTAACATGATTACAGTTTCACAGATCAAATAAAACACCAAAATAAGACAATTGTTTATTGTTATTGCTATACAATAAAAATTCATTAAGTTATAAAGAAGTGTTTCCCAATGTTTATAAAATGTAATGAAATGTTTTTGTATAGCAATGAATAAGGTAGACAGCATTGAAGATATAAATTATAGATTTCGTAATTTATGTATATATATATATATATATATATATATATATATATATATATATATATATATATATATATATATATATATATATATATATATATATATATATTAGAAATAAGGAGTAATATATTTCATAATTACTTAATAATTTTTTTTTGTCCAAGAGTAGTTTATCCTTTTATCCTTTTTTTCTCGGAGGAAAAACTAACAATATTTTTTAATATACGCTATATTTTTAATATAATCCTACCAATTTTTAATGTCATTTTATATGATGTATTATATCAGCCATTATCAAATAGAAAAAGAGAATATCTATAAATATTAGAATGAAAAATCAATGATTTTTCGCTCTTTTTTTGATAGATATAGCACTACAAAAATTACTTTTCGGGGAAAAAAATTTCTCAGAAATATTAACACATTAGAACAAAGTATTTATTTCATGACACGATATAAATTTCTTTCACGCTTCCCATTCAATACTTTCTTCATTTTTGGCGACTTTTCTGTTTCCTCATTTCTTCAGAAACTTTGGAGCAATTTATCGACAAAACTGCAACCGCATTCCTCCCACAGGGGGAAATGTCCTTACACGGTGCAAAAGTAAATCTTTCGATTAAGGAATCTGCGGTTTTTCACACAATCAATGAGAGAAAGAATTTTTCTTCCCACTTTTGGTAGGAAAAACTCATCATCTTCTAGTTACTCTATTTGGCGGTCTGGAATTCCGAAGTCCAATTTCTCTTCATATCTGGCAACAACACTCTATTGCGACAAATCAAGAAATTATGTTACTGGCAAAAGCACAAATTTACTAGATAAAATTATAAATTCAATGGATTTTTTTTTTCTGTAAGTTTATTTTTGACTACATGTGTCAAATTTTTTTATTTGTAAATTTTGTACTCATAACTTTCCAGTTTTCAAATCAGTTTTTTGTTTCACTGCATGTGAAATAGTAATTAAATTAAAAGAATTTTAAAATACGTCGCTCATTTCAAAAACGAAACATGAAATTGCACTTTTAAACCGGAAGTGATAAAGAAAAGTAGCATTTTACTTTTTTTTACAATTTTCTAATTTCTATGTTTTTCTAAAATGTGATGATTGATACCGTGAGTATGAATATTTATTTGGCTTATACATTCTTAAAGAAGTAGCTACAAAATCGCTATCACAAACAAGACTCATTTTTAAGGCAATTTTCTCAAAACTTAATTTTACATAAAATCTCTAAATCTTCCCTCCACTAACATGATATCTGAAATAATAGTGAAGATATTTGTATGAAATTTATCCTTATTGTTTTAGGTGCTATTATCTATGAAATTAAACAAAATATTGAATATATATATGAAGAAATTTATAAATCTGCAGCCATTTTAAAGGAAATTCTCAGTGAAATTTTGAAAAAAAATCTATATTTTCTTTAACGTTTAATATTTTTCTTAGATTTTGTTTCATTTAAAAGAACATTATCACATATAACTTTTGCCCAAATTAAATCAAGATTGATGCATTAAAATTTTCTGTCGAGGTTAGCCGTTTTGTTGAAATTTCCAAAAATTTACCAGAAAATAAGCAATTTCCCAAAGAGCATGTTTTGTTAATTAGTTAAAATTTTGCATAATTTTTTGCGCTCTTTTACATCATAATTTATCTAACAGGAAGACAAAAGAAAATGAAAACTTTTTTTAAGAAAAATTTGGCTCAAACGTAGCCAGATAACTTATATATATTAATTTTTTCTGATTGTATTTAAATGCATAATAAAGCATTTATTCATATAGTATATATTAAACATATTCATTATTATACATTGATTACTTAATCTTGAACTCCAACTAATCTTGAACCAATAGGAAATTTGGAAACTGGAATCTTTGTTCTTTATTGTTTATTTAAAATATTCCAAAAAATAAAATACTTAAATAAACGGAAAACAAATTATAAACCTTTTTACAATAAAATTTTTCCGAAAATAGTTTTATCATCTTTCATGTCTGACATATTTGTAAATTAAAATGAGTTATGCAGACTACAGTTCAAAACATGTAATATGCCTACTTCTTTTAATTAAAACTCCAAAATCTCTTGAATTTGTTTCTAACAAAAATACGATTTAAATAAAATTTAGACATAATTATAAATAACATACTTCATGCATTATTAAACATTCATTAAGAAAACTTAACTAACGAAATTTCATATGAGAAAGGTATAATGAATATGGAAACTCTTTCTACGCATTAAATGGGAGTTTTTCATTTAAATAAAATTCATATTAATTCACTGAGTTCCATTATTGTGATAGCTATTTAGATGTTTATGTTAGATAAATTCACACTGTTATTACTCCTTACAAATAATTCTTTAAGATTATACACACTCCATGAGAATAATGTAAAAAAATTAAAATAGCTACATAAATAATTTTAATTCAGTGTGCCGGATCTTGAATTGAGCATGCCGGATCTTGAATTCTATTGTGAATAACTCATATCACCGTATTGGGTCTCTGATTAATTTAAAATACGAGCTGTTTCCATTTTAGGATTATGATTACAGCTTTGTAATTAACTTAAACCCTAATAATACATATATATGAAAGTAAAAGGAAAATATATATGACATGAAATTCCGTTTCTTTTCATATTACCTCAACGTCATTTTTTAAAAAAAGAATGTAATATTTACTATTTTTTATTTTGAAAAATAATATTTTGCTTAGTGCAGCGATAGATTTTACGCCTTCCTCAATAATCAACTAATTTGAAATTCACTAGAACATGAATTCAATGATTCATAACTTCAGCATTTAAAAACTTTGTAAGAAAGTGTAATTTTTAACTATTCTACATTTATTTCGACATATTTTTAACTGATGTATAAGTGAGACATCATTTTTGTTGCAAAACAGAGTTCTGAAATAGTAAGTACCCTTAAAAATGTAGTATATATCGTTATTTTAACGATTTATAATTTTCCTTGAAAATTGGGTACATATTTTCGACTGAAAGATACAACCCGAGAAAGCTGACGAGTTTGGCCGATTAGTCTTGTATTTAATTTACCGTTATGTAAAACACAACCAGCACAATTGATGTAACACAACTCTTCCACTTGTTGTTGCCTTTGGCTACAATTCTATTGTGAATTTATCTCTTAAATTTAAATTATATGTAATTACATGACTTAAAGCTATATTAAATACTTTATGTCAATTATATAATTATATCATACAATTAAGAAGATTCAAATTCAGTGCTTTATGCTAGTGCTGAATACACTTGCATAAATCAATACAGTAATTTTTCTGAAAAAAAATCAGTCACTAATTCTTTGTGATACAAGAATGCATATAAAAATTGTATGATTCATTTTCTAAAATAAACTTCTCTTATTTCCTAACATGGCATAAAATTCCTTTTATTAAAAAGAAGGAAATGCATTTGGACTCCCTATTTGTGCATGTAGGGGAAAACACACAAAAAAGATGGTGCTTACTTTTTGTATAAAAAGCATCTCAGATGGAAGCAAAATTTCTACGCGATAAGAAATTCCATTCAGTTATTTTTCTCCTCATTCCTTTATGGCGGCTCAAAAAGTTGCATATCATCATTGTAAAGCATGATACAATTCAGGATGAGGAAAAGAAAACTATAACGAACCACATTTGTAGTTCTCAAATTACATCGCTGTCCTTTTTGAGGGGGCGTCTATTCCGCACCAAATTCACCTTTCACTTGAGAAGATAAGGAAACGCAATCAAATTCCATGATCGCATCACCTCGTAAATTGAAAAAAAGAGTCCACATTTTTACCGCCCATTCCATGCGCTGATGGAGCACTTTTGTGTTATTCTCAGAATTTAGAAGAAAATGAAATTCATAAAAACGAGACTCTCGTAAAATGTCGGCGGACCATAAATAATTCCCGCCGACTTATTCATGGAGTTAGTACCCGGGGCTTCCCCAAGTTGCTCCGCCGCTTTGAAGTCGACGTGTCAGGCCCTGCTGTTTATGAGTCAAAAATAGTTCTGTGGAAATTGAACTGGTCAAAATGATAACACAGAGCCCCTTGGCGAGGGAAAGGAACAAATCTTCCAGAGTGCTCGTAATTTTGGCACAGTAAATTCTGAGAAATATTAAAATGGCATTTTTACGGCGAAATTTAGATTTCTTTCGAAATAGAAAATGTCACTGTCTTTCAATGACAAACTCTGAGTAACTATTGAAACTGTTTCGCTATTTTCACTTTTTTCCCCAATTTTAATAAAGTTAGTAAAATTATGTCTGTATCAACATGACATTAATAGAAGGCATGACTTCCAAAAAAATTATAATCATAAAACATTAATATCAAAATATTTAAATGAAAGAAATAAAAAGAAACCACAATAAATTGTACTTTTTTATGCACATATTTTTTATTTACTCAAATGTACTTTTCTTAGACATTTTTGTGTGTGGTATACATATAATTTTACTATTGAACATGTGTTTATTAATCTTTATAAATTTGAAATTAAAAGTTCTCCTTTATTCCAAATGATATTTAACGATGTTAAAAATTATATACAAATATATAAAACATTTAGAATAATTTTCTCAATGCAATTCAGAATATATATTTTTAACACAATAAAAAATTATACATATTATTCTCCATAAGCATTGCTATTGAGATCGGTTTCCGTCTACAAATTGTTGCGATCTGCAACCGTTAAACATGACTAATCAGTTTCTATTTTCAACTTCAATCAACTGACGATGTCAATTTCTGAGCTGGTGTACCTGTAGTTTAAAAGCTTCAGAAAAGACTGTGGTGATGATGGTGCAGTGTCTGGAGGTGTTTGCATATTAACATCCAACAACTATCCCAGCACAGCCCAACATTTAAATACTACACTACAGGCTGTAGCTGTGCGAATTCACACATCATGCTTGTTGACAGTCTGTAGTTTGTATTTGCCACCACACGATGTCATCCGCCAAGAAAACACCGAAAACCTTGGTGGAATGAAGAGTGTCAACTCTCCTATAAGAAACAAAGGAAACAATGGAATATATTCCGAAGATACCCAACCACGGAGAACCTTATCGCTTTCAAGAAAGCCAAAGCGTTTGCTCGTAGAGTTAGACGTAAGAGTCAGAGGGAATCTTGAATACATTATGTGTCATCAATTTCGACATCGACATCAAGCAAACAGTTATGGAAGAAAGTGAAAACAGCCAATGGTATTTATCAGGATTATTGCATTCCTGTTTTAAAAACTGGAGACGCTGTACATTCCTCACCTGTAGATATTGCCAATGTCACCGGACAAACTTTTGCTTGTGTTTCCAGCTCTGATTCATATAGTCCTACTTTTTTAAGGACTAAAAGACTTCGTTTTCACATAGTCTCACGTCAGCAGAAGCCTACATTAACACCTACTAACCATTTATTTAGCCGGCCAACTTGTCTAGAGGTCAGCGTGCCTGACTGCAGATAAGCAGGTCCTGGGTTCGGGCATGGATGTACTTTCTCTCTCTATCTATCTTTCCTTGTATGAATGGGATGTGAATGGTTGCCTACCCTATAAACGGGTACCTATGGCATGTGTGTACTGAGGAAGTCGGACTCCACACCTAAATATGGTTCAGTTGGAAAAGTGGAGCAGCGCACCCCATATTGCCAGCCTTGTTCGCACAAGACAAGAGGAACAAAAATCATTTAATTGATATATGCTCTCTCAAATGGAGCTTCTGCCTCCAACTAGGTGCCGCACCTGCTACTTTAGAGATACAAGAAGGACTAGGCTACCATCTCCACAAATATATTTAGTAGAAACCTATGAAACATTTTAGCACGTATATTATAAACTATGGGCGTGGTCGCAATGTCTTCCAGCTGAAATGATACCATTAGGGGTGGCAGGCCAAGTATTGTTGGTCTTCAGCTTGATCAATTCTCCAAAATCATGAAGACTCCAAGCGAATTGGTAGACCCCAACTCAAAGCTTGGTACAGAGAAGCATGCTGGTGCAACATTATAAACATATGTGTTATAAAAGGTGATTAAATTTTTTACAGACCACTTTTTCCTTACTAAAAAAAAGATTACTTGTCTTATTAACAATTTTTATCTATTAACAAAATCAGTTTTACCAAAGATTGTCGTGCTGTGCCCGTGAATTTTGCTGTTAACAAGCCAGTTCAAATTGCACCTTCTGTTTGATTAGTACAGCCAATCTCCATCTATCCGGTTCGCTTTCAGAATTTCAGAAAAGTTAACTTGACTTAATAAGAGAAGGAAAATGTAAAAAAGGAAAAAATCAAGAAAAGAAAAAGTAAGAAAAGAAAAATATGAGAATGACTTGTCACTTGAAGAACGCAAAAGCATTCTTTTGAAAAATTCCTGGATGTTCAGAAGTTAGAGCTGAAGATATATGAAAATGCATTATGATTTCACACCGTGGATTTCAAATTGAAAAGGATGATAAAGTTATTGAGAAAGTGTCGAGGAAGAAGATGATCTTAATGTCCAAGTTGAAGCAGGCACGAGGTTATCAGATAGTGACACGTTTGCTGTCTTTGAAGCTGCTTTGAAGTGGATGAAAGCGTCTGTCAGAGTGTGTGACCACTTGCAAAACTGTTGAATAAATGCGTATCTTGGAACCCCGAAAACTGATAAAGGCAATGAAACAATTTACTCTGACAGAGATGTTCAGCAAGTAAATGCGTTTTCATTTCCTGCACTGCACATGCATACTGTATCAATGTACAGCACTTGTAAATACCTTAATATGTAAAGGTGTTGTCTCTTCATTTAATTGATTAAAAGCTCTTTATCTTTAGAAATATGTGGTTTTTCTCCCATTTTCAAACTACAATAATTAATTAAAATGGAATCTTTTTTCGAAAAAAAATCCTAATAACTGAACTATTAACCAAATAGGGTTCAGTCCCAATTGATTCGGATAATTTGAGTTCTACTGTAATAACTTTCTACTGTCATTGATTTTCCTTCAACGCTGGTATTTGTTTTATGGTCTCCTTATTCTTTATGCATTTTTTTTGTGTGTTCTGCCATATAATGCTATTGATGAATAAAAATGTGTTTATTTTCGAATATTTTAATTTGCCATCATGGAAACCATGATTTTGCATCATTCGAGTTCTTTTATTTGTCTTTTATATTTTTAATCTTGTATTATTGCCTTATTCACGATTTACATCTTAAAAACTCTATATTTACATCTTAAAAACTTATAAAATAACAAATCAAAATCATGTATTTGGAATTATTACAATATTTTCTATTAATCAACAGGTATTTTCTTTCAATCTTATTTCATAGCTTCAATCACTGATTGGACAAGCGTTATTTATTTTCAATTTTAAATTAACTTCCATGGCGAACGAGTGACATCATCATTCAAACATCATTATTTGATAAAAAAAATTGAACTGAATCTTTTTTTATTAGCTCACAATGTATAGTTTTCCAATCTTAACGAAATATAAATTTCTTATTTGACATTTTAGGAATAACATATTTTAAAAAAGTATAAAAAAGAAATTAAAAATGTCTGTAACGGGTTTTTCCCCTATTCTATTAATATTTGTTCGCAACGGGTTAAATTGCAAATAAAAGATAGATAAAATAAATAAAAAAAACTGAAATGTTACGAAGTTGCAACCGCATTGATTTCCGAACACGTAGTACAGAGAGAGCCGTCTCCAATAACCTTTATCAGAATTCCTTTAACAATAGAATGGGATAGTTTTTGCAATCTATAGAAATGAAAGTTTTTGTGAGAAATATATATTTCTTATAAAGTTTTTAGACTCAAAACAACATTTAGAAAGTAAGTTTTTCTAGAAAACTAAGTGAAAAATTTTAATAAAAGTAGTTAAATTTTGAAATTAACCATCATTTCGGATGTATAAAAGTATTGATAGGAATTAAACGTCTGGGTGCAGCATTTGATCTGTAATTGACGCAAAAATGTTTTCCCCTTTTTGCTTATTTGTTTAATTCCACGTAGATGGCGCTTTTTCTAGGTAAATGTAATTTGTTCTATTCTCTCTTACAGTTTTTTGTAATGACAATCTTGTTCATTGGTCTTGTTTATAAGCAACGCATTTTTGTTCTGAATCGCATTATACTTTAATAAACTTTCTTAAGTTCACTGCATTTTGTTTTTACGCATATATATTGCTTTACACATATACACTTATAACAAAGTTTAATTTGTAATAATTATATATTCAATGTACACTTTGAAGTAAAATTTTAAACAGGAAAGTTGGCGGCAAAAGGTGTTGGTGTAATTATGACTATCATTCTTTATAACACCATTGAAGACTTGATTGCATTTTACAAAATAGCGCATAAATGTTTTTGACATAGAAGCGTCAGGTTCTAAGGAAATCTCATTCAGAGATGTGATTAGAATCTTTGGTATATTCCAAAATTGCATTGACACGGAAATATAAAATCTATATACTTATATTCTTAGCAAAAACATAACGTTTAATGATAACTTTGACACCGCCCAGTTAACACAAGGCTATTTTGAGGCAATGCGGCTTCCAGAAGATCTCTTTCAAAGTCTGCCAACTTTGAGAACAACTTTAGAAGTTTCTATCAAAGTTAGCAGGTTTCTTTCAATGTTTGTAAAACCTCTTCCTCCTTCGAGTTTCTTTCTGGGTTTCCTAAGTAATGATATTTTCGTTAAAAAACTCAAGGAAGGAAACCCGGAAAAACCAATGTAGCAACCTCCATAGACATATATGTAAAAGATAGAAGCGTGATTTGTGATAGTTCAGTAGTTGTTAAGATCAAACCCAAGTGTTTTTTCACCAATCAGTGCTGTCTTACTAACTTCAATGAGCCCAACTTCGAACTAACTTAGATACTGCGTAGTGGCCAATCAAATGGCTTAATGTAAGACATTTTAGTACACAAAATGTAAATTGCCCTCCAAGATGACTTTTCATAGATATTTTTCAAGGCTCGCACTGTGTGATTATCCCTTAACCACAACAAAGCCAGAAATTGCTACTCAACTGCAACAACTCACACATCAGGATACATTTCAAATGGCTAAGATGATATTCGACTAATGATGTCTCTTGGGCCTTATTGTGGCTTAATGGTAGGAAAGCCTTCTTCAGACCATGAGGTCTCAGGTTCGATCTTAGCTTTGTTGAACTATGTAAAATGGATGTTCCACTTCTACATTCGGTCCTGTCTGGATGGGTTCTTCTGATTTATCAGGATTTCTATCCTTGCAATACGTGACTACGATTCATTGTTTATGAAAATCCAAGCAGAAAGTAAATTACGTGGCTAAAATGCCTTACAACGGATTTTGGTTGTAAGCTGCCCAGACTGATTAGAACCCTTGCAATGCCTGGACCAAGGTCCCAAGTCTCACCCCACCATGGACGACCAACCCTTGGACTTGGAATATGGAACAGGTCCACGAAGACTTCTACGCCTTCACGGACGGCTCGAAGATTGGCAATAAAGTCGGCTGTGCGTCTCTCATCTACAGAAACAATGAGCTGATTAAGACCATTCAAGCCCGACTTAATAACACGGCTTCAGTGTTTGAGGCAGAAGCAACCGCAATTCTGCTAACCATCAAGCACGCGATCTCCCAAGATTACCAGAAATGCCACATCCACACAGACTCTAGGTCAGTACTCTTGGCGTTGGCTGGAAGGCAAGACTCAAGTGATACAATACAAGAGATTGTCGAGATCTGCAAAGGACGAGAGAGACAATACGCCTTCCACTGGGTCAAAGCTCATATTGGTATCACCCAAAATGAAGCAGCAGACGTTGCAGCGAAGCAGGCCACCCAATTAGACAACATTGACATCACTGTTAAACTCAGCAAACAGCAGTTCCGGACACTTACCATCGAGCACGAGACTTCTATGTGGCAGCACAGATGGGAGACCTCCAACAAATCCAGGAGACTCTTTGAACTCTTCCCGAAAGTTTCACGGAAAAGACTACAAGGGGACTTCTTCCTAAACCAGCTTCTTACCGGGCATGGAGTCTTCGGCACCTATCGCAGCAGATTCCATGGGCAATCAGATGTCTGTCCACATGACGGCGATGTACATGATCCGGAGCACCTTCTCTTCCACTGTAGCCGCTACTCCAACATTCGGGAAAAAACCTTTCCCAAGAACTTCCACCAACTACACATCAAGCAGCTCCTCCCTCTTAAAGAATTCAGGAAAGGTGCCAAGGAAATTCTGCAGTCTGAACTCTTCCTTCAGCTCACTGACTAACCTCCACCTCCTCCTTCCTTGTACATATGTTTTGTGCTGTATCTTTCTCAATTAAGGCCATCCGGCCTTCTTCCAGCCACAGTGAGTCCCAACAGAACCCCTTTTGCCCCTTCGGTTTGGACAGTCCACAAGAGCTCTACTCACACGCCCTGGCCAAGTGCTGAGCCTGGGTTCCCTCCATGATTACTGTCCGACGTTGTTCTCCACCGTATACCTTCGGGTGGGACGGTGCTCTTTGGTAATGTTATTACCAAAGTTATTATTATAAGCTGCCCACTACACGGTATCAAGTGATGCCTTATAATACTTTATGCATCAAAAAAAAGTCGAGGAATATTTTTCCTTGGTCAGCTCCAGCTTCAAACAAAAATTGAATTTGGAGGAGGGTATAAAACTTGTCTTCATCCATCCCTCATAATCCTATCATCCCTTGAACCTTTGTACATTCACTAATGTGGCTTAGGTAATAGCTGCAACATCCTCAAATTAAAATTTTGATTTTGGTAATCGCAGTCAAAGACTGCTGATCTTGTTATAGATTTCTGCTTCCAGATTTTGAGGGTCCATATCTTAACTCGATGAAAGGATTGTATAAACGGAATAAAATGGAACTGAGTTCGCTTTGGGTTAAAGGGTGTTAACATGACACAAGTGTCTAACTTATCTCTAACAATGAACCATTTCTTAGGAATGATTTAGAAAAGAGCATAGCTTGGTTCAATGCGGAGCACTGTCTCACAGCAGTTCAATATTCTCAACAGAATGGAAGATATAGCCTCTATATTCTTGTTCACTGGAAGTTCAAAGTGCGCGTTGAACACAATACTGTAACTTTCAGTCATACGTGTAGCTTTAACCACCACTCACAGTATCACCACGCATACGCTGTAATGAATAATGTTGTGAAAAAAATTAATATAAATATTTTTAAATGTCTTATGTTTTGTTTTAATTAATTTTTTAAGAGTATTATGATCGTTTAAATCATAAATTGAGTGCCTAAATAATTTTTATTCAGTAATATTAACGGTTTTCATAGATGAGAAATAACCCTATCAATTTTAAGACAGCTTGGCGATATTTGGTGCTATATTTGAGTCTCTAGCAGTATTTGGCTATATTTTTAGCGACAAAACATAAGTCATCATTTTCGAAGTTTTGAGTCGATAGAACTAATAGGAGCCGAGTTATCCTAGACAAAATATAAGAATGGTTCAACCATTAGGCATCCCAAAAAAGCGCTTCTGTGTATTTGGTGGCATATTTAAAAAATTGTTCACTTTGAAGTTCTGAAACCTGGACAAAGTGTTAATAGAGACCTTTATTGTAAGCAACAGGATCGAATGATCCAGTCTTTAATAGAAACGTATACGGTGATTGATAACAGAAAGGGTGTCCTTCTATGATACAGCAATGCGAGACCATACTATGCAAAGCGAACACTGAAAAAATTTAAAGAATTGGGGTGCGAAATACTGCCCCACTCACCGCACTCACACGATATCGCATCTTCGGATTCCATTTATTCCTATCTCTACAATATTTTCTTAGAGGCAAAAAATTTGTAAATATGGATGATGTCCAAAATGCCACTTCGAGATATTTTACTCAAAAACTAGTTCATTTTTATCGTTCCGGGATCGAAAATTTTTACACTGGATCTTAAAAAATTGTTGGTAACGCGGGTGATTATATTATTGATTAAAAACAATGTGTGACTTATTAAGAACTTATTCGTTTGAGTTTAATATAAGAAAGCGATATTATTTTCCGTTTCCTCTATTACACAAACTTCATTTAATAACATATTCATTTACTTTTGTTTAAAAATGATTTAGTTTAACTAAACATATTAGTCTATTATTTTTGTTGGGTATAATATTCAAAACTTTTAAACTTCTCCATACTTTTCATAGTTCATTATGGATTGAAAATATTCAGAACTCTTACCTAAATTCCAACATAAATATTTACAGGAATAAAAGTGCCTCTACTTATTAAAGATGACAAATTATGCTGGAGAAAATTTTTGGAAAATCCAATTTTTAAATAAAATAATAAACGATTCTCCCAAAATGAAAATTAATCATGTCAGTGGAGGAAAAAAATGTTTTCTGTATTCTCCCGATAAAACAAAATTTGATTAATATTTTAAATTTTAGTCATTCGCTTTAAATTTTCCTCTTAATTCGTTAATAACTTCAATTTTGCTCCAAAAGCTGATCCCTCTTATCCATAAGCTGCTCAATGTGTATGCATTCATTATATTATTAAATACTTCCGCTCCCATGTACTTCATAAAATAATAATTAACGAAGAAAATTCCGATTAAAAAGAGTCATAAGATGTCCTCCCTAAAATAAAGCAAGTACTTGTTTTATTATTTAATGGCTAGCATAAAAAAATAATAATTGTATCGCTTTGCATAAAACATCATTTTTAAATCTGCAGTGCTCGCAAGTACAGATCCGTGACCAAGGAGCAGTAATTAATCATCTCCTCCCCCCGGCTTCATTATTTACTGAAGAGTTTTAACGAATATTTTAATTAAAAGTGCGAGCTTTCGTCTAGGTAGACTCTGAAACTGTCACGGGACTGATTGATAAACCAATTACACTGCTGAGAAAGAAACGCCTCCAGAAATAAAAACATAACAGAGGAAACTTGGGAGGAAATTTCTTGTACTGATTTGAAGGCTAATTAACTGATTCTGGATTATATTCATTCGCCGGCTGTCATTCCTGCTGCCTGAAACTGGGGAGCTGCATGTCCAAAACTCGATAACAAGTTGTCGACACCATGTTACAATCTTTGTGCTGCTTATATCTCGAAATAACTTAAGGAAAGTCAATGATAAACATTTCCGCAACCAAGCAATTTCTACACGAAAATAAAATTTATGTATAGAATTTGCTGAAAAGATTCGCTTGGGTGAATCTTTTTCGAATGCTTACAACGTTGAAGAATTTTACAGTCATAATCGTTATTACTCTGTAATGATAAAGAATAAAAATAATCTACACAAGTTATAACAAGTACAAAGTATTGAACTGTGGTATATTTTCCATTGTTCCTGGTTCGTTAGGAAGACTTTCTTTTTTTATTTTTATTTTTTTTTTGGAAGGTAATGAGATCCAATTTTGACCCAATCGAAGATCAGTTGTGTTCCCTATTGGCGACTAAGAGGCGTAAAGTATGCCGTGGTCACAATGTCCTCTATGTAAAATGTTATCTTTGGCAGAAGGCAGGCCAAATTGGGGGTCTTCTGTTTGGTCACCGCATCTAAACTACAAAAATTCAGCCACTTTCGGAGTCATGGCCACTGAGGATTCCATTTTATAAAGGTGCTATCACTTCGGCTCCTTGTAATGCTGAAAAGGTATAAATTTTACTACCCGGCCACTAGAAACAACAACATACTCTTTTTTTTCCTTTTAATATTTTTTAACTAATTATTGTTATCAGTGCACACCCTTTTTACTAACGGAAAAAATATGGTGTATTGATTACATCACTGTATTATTGAATTACTTTGTATACATAATGTAGCAGAAATTGTATCATCGTATTACTATACATGACTTTTTATAGAAATACGATAACACAAGCACTGTATAGTTACATTTCTGCTCAGAAGTTGCTATATTGTACAGGAGAATCATCTAAATCTAACATTTCTCATTGGAATGTTGGATATACAACTTTTAAAATGGTCATAAAAAATTTTCGATTGGTTTTGAGAATTTGAAGTGTCTAAATCTCTACAATTTAGGTTTCTGAAAACCTGGGAAATATAAAGACAAAGAAAAAACAGTAGAAAGAAACCTGTTATAAAACGAATAATGTCATGACTTTACGATAATATTTGCATTTTAAATTAAAAGAAAGTTGCATTTATATTCAATCAAATATAATGTTATTGATAGTATTTCTATTGATCGTACCCAATAAACGCTGTTAACAGCCTTTTAATTTTTAATTTCGATCAAATTACGAAATCTGCAAGTGAATAAAAATCAAAAAAAAGACAGTCGACATTTTCTTTTTCAAATGCCATGTCTATGTCCCGCCAATCAAATAATTTTGGATCCTAAGAATAGTAAACGAACATAATGTTGTCTTGAAGATTGGATCAAGTATGGAATATTTTACATTTTAAGCACAAGAGAAACAAATTTAACCGTTATGCTAAAATCAATTCTGATAATTTTGTTGGACCAGTATACTTCCCAGTACCTAGTACTTCCCCTAGAGTTGAACTGTATCAGTCAAACAGAAGCAGCCGAGGGGAGTCTCCATCATTTAGGAGCAAGGAAGAAGCAGAAGACACCCCCAATATTTGATCTATAACCCCCAGAGACATCATTTAACTTGGAGAACATTACGACTATGACCTATTTAACACGCCGAAACCGCCTTTCGGAAACATGATGGATCTTCAGTTAAGTAGAGATTCGAACTCAGTACTTGCCGACAATGAAAATTGCTCACTGACCCACTATGTCACCGCGGCTACCTAATTCTGATGAAGCTTTGCACAAAACTAGTAACAATGGAACATTTCTGTATTGGTTGGAACTTCGGGGAAATTTGCAACTGTTAAATAAGTGTTGAGTTCAAGATTGTTTATCAAAATTATGTCTATAAGAATTCCCCTGCATTTACTAATAGGCCTTTGCCTACTTATAATACCATGCAACAATCCTAGCATATAATGACCATTAAATCAGTTATTCGTTGGTTCTATCCCTTCCGGACGTGGATTTTCGAGAAAAGACATTTTTAGTTGCAGATCCAAGCAACTACGGGTTACGGTGTTGCTTTTCCGTTTCCTGAATGCAGGTTTTCCGTTATGGTCCTTGGAATTTTTCTTAATTTGTATGAGCACAGCCCACTGTCTGTGTCCTGCTGGGGAGTAATTATTTGCGGTGCAGGATGGCAAAGCCTTACAACAGCATGATCTTTTAAGTTATGTGTTATGATGTATCCCACAGAATGTAGCCTTCATGAGCAAATTGCATCTGCAAGTAGAAGAGCCGAAACACAAGTTCTAGTGCTATGCAAATCCACCCATTTGCTGTTGTTGTTGTGGCTTATCGTCCAGTTGTCTGACGAAGTTAAACAAGTTCCACCAGAGCACTGATCCGTAGGAAGTCAAGGGCAGGAAGGGGGAACGAATATATATCCTCTCTGGAAAGTCCCAAGCAGTCCTGGATGTGCTCATCAGAAAAATGCTGAGATTGATAATTTGAGCAGATTGCACAAAGGTCTTTCTGCCCCCGAAAAAGGAAAGGCTCTTAGTATGATCGCTTGCCAATCTGGAAATTGACTCTCGATAGGCTCTGACACAAATGATATACACGAAGAGCCAGGCTCTTTACTCACATACCAGGAATGGCTAAAAAGAACCCTCTACTCCATCGAAAATTCAGCATTGACAGTTGATTTATATTCTAAAATGTGAGAGTTGTGTGAAGAGAAAAAATTGGAGTAGCATTCATTTGTGAAATGGGTGCTAAAATATATAAATATGATTTGCTTTGCTTTCTAATAAGATAAATCTAGGTTTCAATTCCTGGCGTAAAATTTATTATATTGATTAATATTACACTTTTTTACTTTATCATTTTTTGATACAGTAAAAAAGTATATTTGTTGTATTTTTTAGTTTAGCATTTAATTTTTGTCGTACGATCTTGATCGTGTTTGAAAACAGTCAGTTATTTATGCTTAGCTATTTCGGTAAACAGTAATAAGTAGTCCGATTAGGCAAATGATATTTTTACATAAATCTTCTAAAATACTAATTACTTTACAGTATTTTTATTTATGTTTACTTTACAGTATTTTTATTTATGTATTTACAATTTTTTTCCATTGAGTCTTTCCCCAAATACATGTTACAAAATAAAGCTACATAGACTTTAATATCGGAATCTCAATGTCAATAAACATGCATCACTGCTTAAGTTTTCTAACAAAGTTTGAACAAATATTAGCTTCCAAAAGAAATCTTTCTTTCGTCAATGAAAAATTCAAAGGGTCTGAGAACTTCAATCTCATTCAGAGAAAAATATATGATGTTTTTGTCACTTATAACACTTGGACAAGCCAAGCTCGCTAGCCGACGGCTATGTAAAATTAAGTCAGAAGGGTGCGTCTTTATTTTAACCAGAGCACCATGAACGCGAAAGTACGGCTTTGCTCTTAGACTTCTCCGACAGATGGCACCACCATAGAAGGCACTCCCTTAATTTTGATATTGATCTGAAGAGGGAGAGAATTTACTCCCCAAGCCATTACACCCACGGTAACTGCTCAACGACCGATCACAGAACTTTCGATACCACAGATTTAACGAGCACGTATGTGGTATTCAGTGGATCCTTACCGGTATTGAAAATCAAATCCAGCCCTTGCAGACAAAAAGTCGATGCCCTAACCATTAGGCTCCTGGGGCCTGATGGTTAGGGCATCCTGGGAAGTAGACCTTGCTGAAAGAGACAAGGGAACTCAGAGGCAATCTAGTGAAGGGATATCAATTAATCCTTCACAAGAGGTAGAAGTGACCTCCAAACCATATTCTTCTGGTGAAAGTCAGGAAGCTATCGCTAGCATGACTGACTCTCTGACCAGAATCATCTGTGGATCATCAGCGAGGATTGCCTCTGAAATTCTAAGATGCTCTAGGCAGAAGATACGTTTAATCGTAGGCTTCATAACTGGGCACTATTATTTCAGAAAACACCTCCATAAAATGGGACTGTTTCAGCAAGACCCTATCTGCAGGAAATGTCATGCAAGAGGAAACGGCCAAGCATATCATTTACGAATGCGAGGCCCTTTCCCTCCCTAGATTAACTTTTTTAGGCATCATCCATACTAGAGAGTTACACCTAGACTCCATTAAAGGACTCGGACTTTATTAATAAAGTGGGTGACCCGAGCAACTGGAACTAGGAAACATTGGGTTTGGAGTTAACAGTACAAAATGCTGATAAAAGCAGAGGTGCTCAATGACATACAAACCCAATTCTAAGAAGAAGAAGAAGAACCTTTAGGCTACCATGGCCCACTATTTTAATAATAATGTTTTATTTGTTATGATGTTTAATTTGTTATGATACATCCTTTTCGAAAATGAACTTTCGAAAACAAAAACCTTTGAATAAAATGCTTTAAAATAAGAAAGAGGACTCACTAGAAAATTTATCATTTTTTAGAGAAAATGTTTTCTATTATTACCTAAAAATGTTTTAGTCGAAAAATTTTTTCATTACGATAATTCTATATTCAGACAGATATATTAATAATATGGTTGTTGTTGTTATTTATATGACACTTGGACAAGTCAAGCTCGCTACCCAACAGCTATGCGAAATTAAGTCAGAACGTTGTGTCTTTCATTTAACCAGAGCACTACGAAGGTGAAAATACATCTTTGTTCTAAGACTCCTCCGACAGATGGCACCACCATAGGATCAACTTCTTCAATTTTGACATACATCTGAATTGCGAGAAAATTTTCTCCAGATCATTACACCTATGGTAACTCCTCAACAACCGACCACAGGACTTATGATTTCACAGATTTAACGAGCACGTGTGTTGAATGAACTCGGTGGATCTTTGGTGGCAATGAGAACTTTCCGGACGGAAGTTCGATGCCCTAACCACCAAGCTACAACAGCCACAATATATATGAATACTATTGTGTACCAGCTTTCGCAAGTTGTGATTTCTGATAGAAAATGCACGAAAACATAGTTATTTACTAACTTTTACGATATTTTTAGCTTTATTTGAAAGGCTGTTTTGCACACAAATAAGGTCTTGTATTCATCAACTAAAACTAAGTCTGATGAAGTAAGGAATGCTATAAGAATTCACTTTAATTAAGAAATTATCCAATACTGAAATCCTTTAATACGAGTTTCTGCCTTTCTAATCAGGAATATATTAAAAACATCGACAACACTTCACTGCGATGGAAAAGCCAGTACCTTTTCAAAAATCAAAAAAAAAAAAAACAAATAGTAAATATTGCTATTGCTTAAATAATGGGACAAATGTTGAAGGAAGAGCCGATTTGATGACATATGTAATTTTTCTGACCTGCTGAGATTATGTATAGTTGAAAATTTATAAAGATTTGAGAGAACCGTAATCTCCCCCTTTTTTTTCAAGCGAACTTATTTTAGGAGTGGTGTGCATTGCAGCATAAGCAACCTTCTAGGGAGTTCAAACGCTTGTCAGTGACGATTTCAAAAGGACCATGGTAGCTTAGTGGTTAAAGCATCGGCCTTCCGTCCGGAAAGGCGGGATTCGATTTTCAATGCCACCGTGTACATGCGATATACGCGCTCGTTAAATCTGTGGAATCGAATGTCCTGTGGTAGGTCGTTGAGCAGTTATCATGGGTGTAATAGTCTGGAGACAATTTCCTCTTCCGATGTCAAAATAGAGGGACCGTATCTGTAACATAACGTGGCGAGGTTCTCGTAATGTTTTCGAGCTGCAATATTTCACTGACATAAAATACCTGACAACACTTTCATTTGATAATAACATAAACAAACATTAATTACTAATACAAACATAAATTATAAATAATATATATATATATATATATATATATATATATATATATATATATATATATATATATATATATATATATATATATATATATAATGTATTGAGATACATATATTTCTCATCGTCCCAGAGTAGGAGTTTCGCTACCCCTCTTCATACCAATTCAATGTTTCTTCTCCCTCCTCGCCCACGCTTTCGCTTGTGTGACTGATTGGCGCGCCCTCACAGTATCCTCTAGTAGTGCCATCTATCGGAGAAGTCTTGGAGTAAAGTCGTACTTTCAACCTTCGTGATGCTCTGGTTAAACGGAAAACGCATCCTGCTGACTTAAATTGACATACCCGTCGGTATAACGAGCTTATCTTGTCCAATCGTCATAAGTAACAACAACAACAAACTCTGTAATCAAAATGTAGGACTGAAATAGGGCTTATGTTAGCAAGCGACGAATATTCTAATATACTTTCAGTGCCTTTCTGCTTAGCCTTCAACCCCGAACCAAAAAGTTGACACAGGTGAGCAAATTAAGGATTTTATTTATGCAGATAAAACAATATACATTTTAAATGGGTCATTTATGTAATGTTCTATGTTTATTCGTTAAATAAATGAATGGTCTCTAAATTTCCCTCATTGTATTTCCTCATAAGATTTATGAATTATTTCCTCCAACTTCAATCGAATATTTATCAACTTATTTAAAACTGAAGACTTTGTTGTAAGTGCATGTTTGATAGAAAGAAAAACCATTTAAAAAGGTCATAATCTATAATTATATTCGAAATCGTCGCACTGATGGTCAAATTCTTTTAATCGACAGATTTTTGTCAAACAATACATTGAGTTGAGTGAAGTAGATAAAAGTAATCTTAAATGAAGCAAAAAGTGTAGAGAAAATATTATTAACTATAGTATATTTACAAAATATTTTGTCAAAATCTTGTGCTTGTACGTCTTTATTAATTATTTTGTTAATTATTTGCGAAAGATTTAGTATATTTGTCCCATATAGGGACTCTAAAATAAATAAAATTGATATATTCATTATTAGTGTCGTAAAGCAAGTAAAATTTTGGAAAATTTATGATTATTTCATGACTTTCTAGAGAGAGTTTTCCATACAACCTATATATTTAAATAAAATGAGCCATCTTTTTTATATCAACTTATAGAAAAAAACGAATACAGTGCAAAGTATACCATAGATGCATTTTACCATGCCAACGTAGTAATTTGAATTATACATGCAAAGAGCCCGCTATGTAGCAAGAAGGATAAATATCGTTATTATAAAATATATTTGGCACTACGTATTGTATATCTACCATCGCCGGAGGTGAAAGCTGTTGTAAAGAATTGAACGACCTTTCCGCCATAGAGAATATTTAACAGGTAGTGGGCTGTGTTCAATAAGAAGTGCAAGGGAGAAAACCCAGAAAGCTATCTATATTGAAAACAGAAGGGAAATATCCATCTCCCAATCTATAAATTTTAAAAATGCACTATTTTTTAACATGAATTGTTTGTTGATATATTCGACTGTTTGAAAATGTATAATTATTCCATTAAATTTTAATCATGTGTTTCTATAATGAATTAAAGTTGTAAGCTCTATACATAAATTAGAAGTAAAACCAATAAAAAAATCTTCAATATTTTATTTAAGTTTAGTGGTGCGTCAACGCCATTAACTAAATCTCTGAAAAGTAGGCAAAAATCTAAAACCAACTTTTATGCAAGGTTTCGGAGTTTTGTAACAAATTACGATTTCTTTACGCTGACCTGCGGCCTAGTGGTAGGGAAGTACACTTCGGAGCATAAAGTCACGGGTTCAAACCCAGCCACTGTAAAAAAACCGAAAGAGGATGTTGCGCTTCTGCATGCACATCTGACGGAGTGGATGTTTGGAAGTTTTCCGGGTTTATTCCCTTAAGATGAGTCAATATGGGCCACTTTCTAGCGAAAGTTCTCCACGCGTTCGATGATAAACTATCTTACTGGTCGTAAGGTAGTTTACGACAAATACCTACGTGGCGTCAAAAAATTTGTAATGTTTTATTCCATTATTTAAAAATATTATTTAGGTATACTAATGGTGAAATTGCATAGAATTTTTACTTATACAAAAATGGTATTTATACATTTTATTTCTTATATAGCGATTGCCTTTTTAGCCTTTAAATGAATCAGTCTTGTGAAAATGTATGGCAAATGGTGCATCATAATGAAGGCCAACCACTTCTCTACCGAAGGAAATAAGGACTGATAGAAGCGGACGTATCATAAGGGAACCTGAAATAAGGAATATTTAAAAAAAATTTTAAGTTAATTCCTCTCTACATAGGTCAACAAAGAAAAATATTATTTTTTTCTCCCATATAAAACTAAAATTAATTCATTTAATTTAATTAATGAAATAATATTTGGAAAAACTCTATTAACATCAAATGTCATCTACTACAAGTATTTGAACTTGAGGAGATAGATAAAAAGTATTTTATTAACAATTGAAAATTTGAACAAGATGTATATAGGAAGAGTGTAAACTAACAGTAATGATTGGAAAAAGCTCATAGACGATGTAATATATGTGAAAACCAAATTATTTCTTTGTGCTTCCAATATTAATTCTACACTACTGGCCATTAAAATTGCTACACCAAGAAGGAATGCAAATAACAGAACGATATTTATTGGACACATACATTATACGGGCCTTAACACATCGGAAATGTAACAAGTAATTAGATTTACAGGAAATAAAAATGTATATATCTTGTGAAATCAGTACCCAGAGCAGCCACCTATGGCTGCAATAACAGCATTTATCCGCCTAGGCATGGAGTCAAACAGAGATTGTATGGCATGTACGGGAATCTCAATCCATGCAGCTTCAACACTATGCGACAGTTCATCGACAGTAGTGGATGGTGAGTGATGCCGTGTCAATCGCTCGCAACCATTGACCATAAGTTCCCAATTGGTGACAGATCAGGAGAACGTGCTGTCCAGGGTAACAGTCGAACCTGTTCTTTATCAAGGAAGTTCAGAACAGTACGGGCAACATGCGGTCGTGCATTATCCTGTTGAAACAAAGCATTAGGGAGGCCTCGAAGATAGGGCAGAGCCACGGGCCTTAACACATCGGAAATGTAACGGTTGCTGTTCAAAGTGCCGGTAATGCGAACAAGAGGTAATCGAGACGTGTATCCAATGGCACCCCATACCATCACTCCAGCAGATGGGCCAGTATGGCGATGTCCAATACAAGCTGGCAATGCGCGTTCTCCACGATGCCTCCAAACACGGATGCGGCCATCATGGTCCTGTATACAGAACCGAGATTCATCTGTAAAGATGACGTGATGCCATTCCCGCGTCCAGGTTCGTCGCTGATCACACCATTGAATGCGCTCCTGTCTGTTACGCAGCGTCAATGGTAGCCGAAGCCATGGTCGCCGTGCAGACAATCCATGCTGCTGCAAACGTCGTCGAACTGTTCGAACAGAAACTTGTTGCCTTGCAAATGACTCCATTTCTCGACTCAGGGTTCGTGACTTGGCTGTACGATCCCTTGTGAACATGCGGATAAGATGTCTGTCTTCTCTGCTGTTAGTGATGGGGGGTCGCTGAGATCGTGCATGACGTTCCGTATGATTGTCCTGAACCCATCGATTCCATATTCTGCTAACAGTCATGGAGTCTCGACCGACGCGAGCATCAATATTGCGGTACGATAAACCGCAATCCCGGTAGGCTATAATCCTTCCTCGATCAAAGTCAGACACGTGCTGATAGGCATTTCATCTTCTTACACGAGGCATTACAACAACTTTCTTTGCCGAAAACAACGTTGAAACGGAAATTGAGTATGAGAAAACTGCTGTCAAATCTCTGGTTTTATACACATTGTAGATGTCGCTACTGTCGCCTGCTTTGTATGAATGCGCTGAAAATCTAATCGTTTGCATATCACAGCATGTTCTACCTGTCATGCAAATTTCACGTGTGTGGTGTGCTGCCTTCCTGGTGTAGCAATTTTAATGGCCAGTAGTGTATTTGCATTCAAACTGGTTCAAAAATACCCATAAATACTAGCGAAATTTAACTATAAGCAATTGCTCAATTAAATTATTTGTTCATTGGTTTGACCAATGAGAATTCGTACTATTTTATTTGTTAAATAAAACTATTTTTCATAGTCAAAACTACTTTTTTTTTGTTCCAATCAACGTGATTTAAACATATATTTCAATGAAATTAATATTACATATTGTAAAATTTTTATGCCTGGATTTAAAGGAGTTTAAAAAAAGTTTAAAACAAGACTGTTGGATACTTGCAAAGCCCACACCTTTGACGCGAATGATTTTGGTTGTTGATAATTACGGCTTGCACCAATCTTGGTAACCCTACCTCCTTATACTAGATACGGTAAACCTAACTATTTCTGGAATTTCATTCTGATTTGGCGCTTTTTTTCTTTTGTCGCCAAGGGTGCTCTTCTAGGATTTTACCAAACAAGACTATTTCTGGGTTGTGATCAATCCCATCATTAGTAACTTTTCAGTGCATTCAAACCAATTTTTAAAAAATACGGTTTAAATTATTACAAAAATTATAATCACAAATCTCTAAGCGAATCATAGTGTAATGATTTTGGCCACCGTAAGATGGCACTGTTAAGAATTCTGAATAGTCCTATCATTCGTCCTTTTTTTAAAAAACTTTTCCTTTTCTATTCCTAAACTTATTTTCTTTTCTTTACAATCCTAGAAAATAATAAATAATTGGTTGCTAAAATAATATGTCATAAATTCGCGGCACAAATTTAATTGAGAGTCATAGCAATAGCCATGTTTTAAATGAACCATAGAACAACGCCCTGACATGAGTTGCTACTGCATGTGCCACCTTTCTAAACTCAGTTCCGGATAAAAATTTCACGTATGTGCGAGAAGAAATATTATTCTACTATAGCTCATTTCTTGTCAAAGTTGGTGAAGCAACACAATATTTATGATTAATACTATGCAAACATTTAAAAACATATTTTAAAACTAATTCCACTCTTTTTATGTTCTGTATTAATCAATACACACAAATGTATGTATACTTGAACTTTTTATGTAATGCCGTGATATAAGTATACGTGACACTTGATACGCTGAAGTTATAAATTCCGAAACCGCCTAAGCGATCTTCATAAATATTCACTGGGAGACTTCAGATAGAGCGGGGGTGGGGGAAACACCCAGCTAAATTTTCTGGCGTTTTTCAGAAATATTTCTCAGAACTTGAAGTCCAGTTTTTCTACAACCGAGTTTATCGCCAAAACATGCATTTTTTTTCTTCCTCGCTTTCCGTTCATCTCTTGTCCAAGGCTGCCTCACACTTTTTGAAAAATAGGTTCTCACTTTCTAGCGGAATGCATTAAACATTAGTCACGGCTCCTCTGTCTCTGCCCCCTGGAGGTGCCATGGCCTGCTGACCCGGAAATGACGTTGATGGACTTCCTGGAAGCCCACTACATGAAAAGGCGAGATACTTCCCTGCGAAATATATGCCATTCTCGGCTGACTCCCGAGCAGGGGAATTCTTCGCCGATGTCTTGAATTTGAAAAATAAAGCCCGAGTATATTCAAATGCCATCCATTTTTTCGAAGAGAAAGGCCCAAAATACCTAGAATTCTGAATAATAAAACTGGATAGAGAATTCTGAGAACCAGGGGGAAGAAAAGGAGAAAACTTAAACACTCATAGATCTATATAAATAAAATTATTATTATGCGTTTTATTTTTTTCCAAATTTTCATCCGGGTATTAATTGAGAAATGAATAACGGAATAGAATGAAATTTGGGTCAGTCTCTATTTAATTTAAAGAATAAGATATTTGCAGTGTTTGTAATTCATATCGTAATTAGCTGCTTTAAACTCAGAAAAGTTGTTACTCAGTAAAATGATGTGAACTCAGTAAAATTTGAACAATAAGATCTTTACAGTATTTGTGTTTATAATTAAATCATATCATAATTACGCTGGTTTGAACTAAGTAAATTTGTTATTCCTTGAAGTTATTGAATAAAAAATTATTTGAATACAGTAAAATTTAAAGTATAAGATATTTATAGTATTTGTGTGGTAAGCAATTCAAATCGTAATTACGCTGATTTGAACTCTGCTGATAGGAAATACTGTTCCGAAAATCTCGCTTCGAAAGCAGAAGGCTGTGGTTTTTTCTTTTTTTTCTTTTTAAAACTGTCGTTAACACATGGCAGCTGTTGTTACTAATGACACTTGGACTAGCCAAGTGTCTCGTTAGCCGACGTCTACGAAATTTAGTCAGAAAGGTGCGTCTTTCATTTCAACAGAGTACCACGAAGAAGAAAGTACGACTTTTGCTCTAAGACTCCTCCGGTAGATGGCACCACCAGAGAATCCACTCCCTCAATTTTGACATTGATTTGAAGATGGAGGAAATTTTTCTCCAGAACATTATACCCATGGCAACTGCTCAGCAAAATACCACTAGGTTACCACGGGCCTATGGCCTTCGTGAGTGGGAAATATGTGTGTGTGACATATTATGACATTTTACCCCCTATTTACAAAATAACGATATTTTTTTTCATTTTTTGAAAAACCATTGTTCTTGCTCACTATAGCTCCACTTACATAAAGGCCTAGGCTTTTGCGTTTTTCCTAATATGCAGTCAATTTAAAATGCATTGCAATGTGAGTATGATTCCTGATTTCAATATTTAATGATTTTGCAACTAACGGGAATTTTCTAACGCTTATTTCATTTATTTTTAAGTAAGATATATGACTGTTTATATGTGATTATGGCTTAAACTGCGTATTGAATAAAGCTAAGTTTACAGGTACTGTCTTTAAAAAATGATAAAAGTATCCTGATTTTTCCAAATCACAAATGATCCCTGAAACTTTTCCATTGATAACTGTGACCCGTAAAATGAGACAGGCTCAGGCTTGTACTTCCTACCAAAAAATTATAATTTAGTTGAACTTTAAATATACAGCTTTCAGAGACGGATTATGTGACTGCTGAACAGGGTTGCAAATTTCATAGTTGGTTGGATAAAAGTTTAAAATGTTTAGTTTTATGATTTTAGTTGAGTTCAAAAAAAGCATTAAAATTAAGTTAAAATCATATTATTCGGCACTGAATAAAAATTTTTTTTAAAAAAATGAAAGCAATCATCAATTTTGAAAATACATAATACTAGTACATCTTTTTATTTGTTTGACTAAAAAAAATCTATCACATACACACACACACAAGTTTTACTTTTATTCCAGATTTAAAATTTCAAGATTTGATTCTACTGATTTAGAAAAATCTTGATATTTTAAAGTGCACGAAGAAAATCAAATTACATTAACTTTTCTCTTACTTTCTTCTTAATATTTCTTCTGATTGCATTACTACGTTTAAAAAAACTAGTGTTACTTGTTACTTCTAGAATAAATATTATATGTTATTTCTGTAATAATATTAAGATTATTAATGAAAAATATGGATGGGAATTAATCAATAAAATCAAAAGAATTCTTGAAATAATTAATTTCATGGATATAGCCTCTACCTTGTAACGTGAATATATTCAATCGCTATGAAATTTTCACTTTCAAGCAAGTAAATTTGAGTCCCAATCTCTCAAAAATTACTTGCAAAGTTCAATCTTAAACTTTCCTTTTGTATATTTAACTACGCTGCTTCCCAGTGCTTCATCCCGATCTACTTGCAAAAGGTCTGCTTCAGATTTTGAGATCAAAATACAATATCTTTTGATACATATTTCTTATTAAATTGGCAAGAATCTTTAAAATTTCTGTTTTCGAAGATACATACTTGTTTCAGAAATATTGATAAGTTTAATAAGTAAATATGGAATATATATATATATATATATATATATATATATATATATATATATATATATATATACAGGGTGATTATAAAAAAACTTTGCCAACATCTGCACTTCTAGCGTCCATTCTATTTAACCGATCAAGATGATATTTCGAATATAGTTCTTTTGAGATATGCGCTCGAGATTCTGTGAATGGCAACACAGTGGCCCTCGCGGTTACAGTTATAGTGACAGAAACTCGAAATTTTCGAATGGCAACGTCTACTTTTTACCATCGCAAAATGTTCAGCATATGCGAAAACCCTAAATAGCGTTGAAACGGTACCGATATGTCTAAAAACGGACGTGTTCTGCAAACACAAAAAAGAGTTCTGAAAACCGGCCAATAAAACACGATCTGGGCGCACGCAATAAATTTGCATGTGACAGAGACAAGAAACCAATTACAGAACGCCGGTCGCCAGATATTCAGCGTAGGAAACCTATAAAATACCAAGCGGGTATGCGAAGTCGTCATTCGGGAACTCGCACATGCCGACGATATGAGTCTTCCTAGGAAAGTTCGCGGTGAATTGATCAAACTCTATTACCAAAATGGGATTAACGCTGCGGAAGCCTTGCGTGTGTATCGCCGCAATCATTGACAACGACGCGACCCATGTACTCTGCAAGCTCTGCGTGATTTAGTGCGGAAATTCGAAGATACAGGCTGCACCTGTGACAAACAGCGCTCCGGTCGGCCAACTGTTTCTGAGGACGTTGTCATGGAAGTGCACCATACAGTGACTGCAGGACACACAGAAACCGCAAGAGGCATAGCGCGCGTGTTGGATATTCCGAACTCAACGGTCCGCAAGCTCTTGCGCTCGGTACTTCACATGTTTCCCTATTGGTTCCAGCGCGTCCAGATGTTGGAGCCGGGTGACCCACAACAACGTCTGGACTTCGCAAATGCATTTTTGTTACGATATGATGCGGATAACGACTGGCCACTTCGCATACTATGGACGGACGAGGCGCATTTCACTTTAAATGGCAGCATTAACACAAAGAATTGTGTGCTCTGGGGAGAGACGAATCCTCATGCTGTGGCGCCAGTACCCTTATTTGACGCCAAAGTGACTGCGTGGTGCGGCATTACAGCTACATTTGTTCTGGGCCCGTTCTTCTTTGAGGAAACGACCCCGACTGGCCCTGCAACATGTTCTGTAACGGGCCCTCGGTATGCAGCCATGCTGAAAAATTATGTCTTACCGGAGTTGCGTCGGCTGAATGCACTCAATGACATTGTTTGGATGCAAGATGGCGCACCTCCACATATAGCGAGGTCAGTTAAAAGGCTCCTGGATTAGCATTTTGGTGATCGCATCATCTCACGCTATTATCCTTTTCCGTGGCCTGCACGATCCCCAGATCTGACGCCTATGGATTTCTGGTTTTGGGGCTATCTCAAATCCAGAGTTTATCTGTGCAATACTCAAACATTGTCGGACTTAAAGGATTCTATACGGCGTGAGATTGGAAACATCCCTCGTGCCATGTTGCGTGCAGCGACATTGTCCACCGTCTCCCGCATGCAATGCGTAATTGCCTGTGATGGCACTCATGTGGAAAATGTTTGAAATTAATAAAGATTTTTTTTCTCTATGTGTTCTCATCATTGAGCAGTGTCTTGTCTCTGTCGTATGCATTATTCCTCCGTGCGCCTTGAAGAACTGTTTGTATGTGTATAACACGTGGGTTTTCGGACATATCGGTACCGTTTCAACGCTATTTAGGGTTTTCGCATGTGCTGAACATTTTGCGATGGTAAAAAGTAGGCGTTGCCATTCGAAAATTTCGAGTTTCTGTCACTATAACTGTAACCGCGAGGGCCACTGTGTTGCCATTCACAGAATCTCGAGCGCATATCTCAAAAGAACTATATTTGAAGTATCATCTTGATCGGTTAAATAGAATGGACTCTAGAAGTGCAGATGTTGGCAAAGTTTTTTTATAATCATCCTGTATATATAATTTTCTTAAGCGTTTTGATTACTTTATAACATTCATTTGACCAGGAAAGACCATATTCTACCTCGCTTCGGGGCTTGTGTCAATTAAGAGTCGACAAAACAATCTCTTAAAAATCACAAGACTTTTATTCATAGCAATATCTACAAGATACACTAAATTCCGGACGTACAAGTCACAAATACACAGCTGTAATTCAGCTGCAAACAGTTATTATCCACTGACTAGCATTCAAGACTGATCGTCCACTCACTCTTCTATGCTGTGCGGCAGCATTTATACCTGACTTGGCGTAAAAATCTAAGAATTTCGCCAGGTTTATGGAAGTTTCTACGCTATCTCACTTAGAACCTTCCACAAACCTGACAAATTCGATCTTAGAGTTTCCCTTTTTTTTCGATTGGTCTTAGAGATTCGATGAGAGATTTTTCCAAAAATATCTATTTTTCGAAATCGTCAAAGGCTGCTAAGTTGCCAAGAATCCAACCAAAAGTTCGTCAAATCAAAGAAATACCGTTTTTAATGTAGAATACGCCTAAATTGCGTTATTTTTGCCGAAAATCTGAGTATTTTAGATGTGTATGCGATATTTTAAAACAAATACAATTAATGTTTAGAAATTTGCAACAATATTATTTTGTATTTATTTTAATAATTAAATAAAAATAGGGTATACATTTAGCTGATAGAATTTTTTTATAAATTATGTAGATTTCTTGAATGATTGTATCACGTGGTGTATTCAGTCACATTGTATTTGATTTTAATTTGAATTTCATATATTTTTCAAATGTTAAAAAATATCTCATTCTACACTAGTTTTAGTGCAGTATAAAAGGACTTTACTTTTATTCATTTGTTTCTATGTTTATGTTTAAAATACTTTTCATGAAACTAATTTTTAAATATATGAAAGCTAAACTCTTGAATATATAAGCACTGATAAACTGATTCTTAAAATGGCAAATTTTTTCACTTTCAATGAAATTAAAGAAGTTGCAATAGATAAGGAATAGTCTTTACAATTCTTTTTAGATAAATGCTTGAGAACTTTAATATTTATTAGGATTAAAATTTTTCGTATAAATTTATTATTTAAAACATATCCTTATCGAAGTAAAGTGAACCTTCTTTAAATTAAGAAAGGAAAAAATGAAAGAAATTACAGCTAACTGAGGTTATTATTGTTGTTCTCGTATTCATGGAACCAGCAAAAGAAGAAAAGTAAAGAAAAGTAAGAACCATTGGCAAACTTTGCGACATTTCTTCATGGCCAAGTAATTCTAACACTCTTGCCACTTAAAAAAAACTGTGTATATGATACAAAAATGACTTAAAACATAAAAAAAATCTGGCAATAATAAATGTCCAAAACACAACAAAATTTCAATTTGGGAGCACCAAAGCGAAAACCGGAAGCACTATAATCTAAACAAAAGACTGCAGTTTTGGCGAGAAATCTCTTGGGGAGATACATCATACTTATACCGAAAAAGTAAAAATCACTAAATACCACCGAAAATAACAATGACTACAATCCAGAGCATAAGTCTTGGCTATAGAGGATATCTTGTGGAAGGTGCATAAGTGGTACTAAACCAAACTTTAGTGCTCTAGGAGAGAAAGGTGAGCTATCAAAAATGTGCTTTGGTTTAAGAAGTTGGACATCTGGGTAGTTTTTACTTGATGTGTAAGATCTGGCTTAATCTATGCCCTTAAGTGATGAATCCTTAATCTTGAAATTGTAGATGTTAGGACTTTCGGGGCGTCGAAGTCTGTAAGGAGTGGCTTCTTAAAGGAGTAAGGTAAAAGCTTAAATGTGGCTATTACATTAGCATCAGCCAGTGTGACTGTTGTATTCGGTTGGCCATGGTGTTTGGCTTCTTTTTACCAAAGAATCAGCACACCCGTTTCTTACGATATGCATACATGTGCAGGTATCCACTGCAGTACGCAGGATTTTTTCTTGCAAGCAGATGCTCGAACGTAAATAGTATAGATAAAGTGATGTTAATCTCTCTGTTAATGATAGTTGACTGATACATTATTGAATACCTAACAGAAGCTTGCTCAAGAAATAAGTGAATGCTATAATGGACAATCGAGGTTGATAGTTGAGGATTATATAGAAAAACTGATGACTGTGACTTCGATGTTCAGTCACATCTCGAAGTGACTGAACATCCACCCTATTCATCCTAAATGTGAAGAATTTTGACTGTTTTTGATCTCAAGAAGAATATATATATATATATATATATATATATATATATATATATATATATATATATATATATATATATATATATATATATATATATATATATATATATATATATATATATATATATATATATATATATATATATATATAAATACAATTTTTATACAACCATTTTCAATTCATTGCCCCGAAAAATTAAATGGACTTGCAAGCATTTTATTTATACATATAACAATATAAAAAATAACATACAATAAAAATTATCATTCATTCTAACATAGGACATGCAAGAAGATAATATTGAGTAGTTCAGTGGATTAGAGCGACAAGTCAGATAGTAGTAATCTGTTAAATTATGTATTACGATATAACATTTATTCATAAGAAATTTGACAAAAAATGAATTAATAAATTCACTTTCGTTGCTTGTATCCATGCAAAATTGTATTTATCCGATCACTTGTATTGAAGCAAAACAATTGGAAGCAGCTACAAATTCAAAACAAGCAATGATGCAATTACTACCTTAAAAATGTAAAATAATTCAATTTTTCTCAAAGGAAACTTTATATTAAATACTTATGTACAATCGACGCTCATTTTTACAAACTTGTAGGAATCAGTATAATGGTTCTTAAAATCAAAAATTAGTAAAATTGAAAAATTAATTCAAGATCTTAAATTTTTACAGAGTTCGGTGTACAGTTGAGTATTCCTTGGTTTGGCGAAACATTTGATAATAAATCTTGGCAATAAAATTTAATTTCTGGTGACCCTGGTATTTCAGCTTTATATTTTAGTTTTGGTGTAGTGGTACCGGCAATCTTGTTAGTCACTTCTTAGCGACTATCTTAACGTTAAAAAATCTCCAAAAAATCAAGGAGTGTCCGATTGTAAAACTTACCTTTTTACCTAACGTCTTTCTTCCTAAATAAAATACAATTAGAAAAAATTATTTAATATGCATTAAATAAGAAACACATGAAAATTAAAATTCAAGCTAAAAAAATTCTTACTTTCTATTTATGAAAAATCAAAGTAATCACATTTTTTTTGCCTTAAAAAACTTCATTTTTAAAACACATTTATCTTTTTTTATGTAAGAAAGAGAATCACAATTGAATTTCACAAAATATCCTGTCAATCAGTATCAATTTATTTTGAAAACGACCGCATAATCTGCGTCACTTTCTTCTTATTTGATATCTGACCTTTCACTCCCACTCATTACTTTCTTAATCACTTCATCTTATTTTTTAGATACAAATTACGCTTGAATTGACATTCAAAAAGGTCTAATATTCATCAGGAGTGGATTCGAAGCTCATAGAAGAGTGGCGCGTTTTCACTCAAGTCTGTTATGGTCTCTTGAGTTACAGTGGTTTCTTTAGTAAAGCCTATGTATCAAAAAGATCTAGATATCATTCTTTCTACATCATTGTTCGAAGCATAGATTGACATCTAGAATATCTGTTTTCTGATTCAATTCCAAGGCATGATCATTCCTTGCAAAAACCTTTTTTATTTCCAATGGCAGAGCTATCAAGAACAACAGAAACATCAAGAACTGGGCAGAGTAAAAAAAAGTGTTCAGTAAATCTTATAACTCCAGAGTACGACTCGCCACCCAATAGCGCTCCCAGAAGGAAATGCATTTGAAGCGTAGTACGTTTTTGGAGACGTAGGAATCCTCCCTGAAGTTAAACAAGGGGCAGAGGGAGTCTAATATGACGCTGAAATGGTACTGGTGCTTTTGAAGACAAACATGACCAGAAATGAGGTGGAACATTTCTGTTCGTGATTGTCAACATGAAATTAATGTTCTAGGTATCAATCTTTGCATGTAACGCTGCATTATTTTATTATTATCATTCTGCCTTGTTCTTGATGTTTCAGTTGTCTTGTAATTCTGCCATTGGAAATTTAAAAAAAAAATTTTTCAAGAAGTGATCATGGTTTATAATTTTATTTCTGAATATACGTTCCTTGCAAATGTATCATACGATGTATCCACTTGCACAGCTATTAACACAATACAATGAAACTGTGAAGACAACTTAAGAAGTAGAAATACACAACAGGATTGATAAAAAAAAAATTCGAAATTATAACACCTGAATTGTAGTTAGTTATCCAGAATTCGCAAATGACTTATAATTCTTCAAAAAAATATATATGTTCAAGTTTTTTAATTATAAAATAAAAAAAATTATAAAAGGGAATCTATATTTATGCCTTCAAAATAATATTTTTTCAAATACCACAGTTGCTATTTCTTTATCTGTTTTCAATGAATTGTCATCAAAAACCTCAAAACCGCGAGATTTGCACAGGCGAAATGGAATAGCAACTAATTTTCTCTGAGTAGGAAAAGTGCAGCCAAAATCTTTCAGTCAATCTTAGTGATAACAGAAAATAAAAGTTAAGATAACCACAGTATTTTACATAGATGAAATTTTTAAAATTTAAATCGTCCTTGCGGATTTAAACTAACCATAAAATGGATGCTTTGTCTTATCTTTTTCATTTTGCTTTTTCTTCTGTTCTATTTTCAATGTGTTCAATTTCGGAAGCAATATCGATAAAGATTTGAAAATTTGAAAACTAATTACAGAGCTGGCCACTCAAATTGCAATACCAAAAAAATAAGAGATATCACAGCAAAATTTATTTTGTAGATAACATGTGAACCACGTATCAAATGATTAAGTTTATAAATTTCTGTGAAAAGTGGTTCCTGTCAAAATCAGTGGAAAGAGTAGCCGCCATTATTGGAGATCACTGCTGCCACGCGCCTCGGCATTGATTCAAAGAGACTTTGGGGGTGCTCCGTGGCTGAGTGGTCTAAGGCATCACTTCTAATCGCTTGAGAGCGTAGGAGTGTGGGTTCGATTCCCACCGTGGCCCTGGGTCTTTTCTTCATTATCTTCTGTGGTTGTACATCTGTCATTGTGTTATTTGTCCTATTATCGACGAAGACTTACAAGCGGATCTCAAGAATCAAGCATACAATTCTGAATATATGTAATGTAATAAATAAAAAAAATAAGAAACTTTGGGTGTGTTCTTGGAGTATAGTAGACCAAGCAGCTTCCACGCGTTGGCAGCTGGGAATCTGCACCAATCGTTGAGCAACCATGGACCACATTTTTTTCTATTAGTAAAAGATCCAAAGAGTGAGCCAGCCAGGAAAGCAGTTCCATTTACCGATTGACGAAAAACCCTTGGACAATGCATGCCACGTGTGCTCGTGCATTTTACTGTTGAAATAAGGCAGTGGGCAAGCCCTAAAGGTAAGGAAGAAAAACTGGCTATAACACCCTGGAAACAACAACAAGGCCAGAATTGTTGTTGTTGCATCAGCCTACTTCCCTGTACCAAGTCCTGAGTTTGCTTTACCAATTAGATACATGCAGCCAGGTGGACCTCCGAGATGTAGACCTGGCTGTTTAAAGTACTGGAAATGCGTACTAGAGGAGTGCGAGAGTAACATCCAAACCACCTCATACCATAATACCCGTGTAGGACCAGTGTGACGGTGCATAACGCAGCTCTATTCGGCATTCTGTCTCCATGGTGTCTCCTGACTCGAATGCGCCCATCGTTCTGTTGCCGACATAAGCGTGACTCGTCAGTATAAACAACTTAATTCCATTATACCGTCCACATCCTTCTTTCATCGCACCATTGGCGGTGAGGACCTTTATGGTTCTACGTCAAGGTTAGACGAAGCAACTAGCGGACAGACCACTCTGCTGTAAACTCCTCGATTGGTACGCGCAGACACTGGATGATGCGTTACAGACTGAATGTGCTGAGCTATGGTTTATATCATGTGGCTGAGTAATCCGTTACTCTCATCAGCACAATTAGCCTGTCATCACGTGAAGTGATGCATTGAATTGGATGTCATCAAACACGTCGTTCCGTCGTACCCTTCTGCATCTACAATCACATATCCGCATTATAGTCTTTCACGACTACCGATGTCTCTGAAAGATAATCCACAATCTTGGCAGGCCATTATCCTTCCACTGTTGAACTCGGATCCTTGATCAAAAATGATCGCTATTTTCTACGAGATATAATTAATCGTTTTTTTATGGAAAATACCACGAGAAAAACACAATTGCCGAATTTCAAATTATCCAAATCCTCAAGCCTTACATAGCAGTTTGAAGTGGCGTCAAAGGTGCACTTGATGTGCATCTGCGCTAAAATTCTAATCATTTTCATATCTCATCTCCGCTAATGCATGTTGTACATTTCATGTAATTTGCATTTTTCCTTCAAGGTGTTGCATTTACGTTGGTCAGCAGTGTATTTAGAACAGCAGGTAATTTTCCTGATTTTGAAAACTCCTACAAAGGAAAAAATAATATTTAAAAAATATTTCTTTATTACTGGTAAAAAAATCATGAATGGATATTTTCGCATCGCCGTAGACACTCAGATGTTGGGTGGTGAACTTCGCCTTTTTTGCTACCTTACAAAGAATGTGATTTGAAGACAAGCAGTAAATTCATCTACAAGTCGGATTTACAACGCAGTCAAAATATTATGTTACATAGATGAAACGTTATCTGATGCCATATATATTTTAAGCTGATGAGTATTGTAATAAAGTGGCATAATCATAATCGCAACTGGAACAAAAGAAACAACCACTTTATAGTTAATATCAAATAATCAATAATAAAATACATGAAATAAATGCTGCAGAAAAATGAGAACGCAAAATAGAGATTTTTCAGTATTTCAATTCGTAAGTAGGAATTTAAATTATCATTGCGTCTTTGGAATCATATTTAAGACCAGCCACTGTAAATGACAAGTTCGTTAAAACGAGGGTCCTCTGTATAAAATATAAATAAGCAAAAATTTTCTTTGTTATTCTTGATCATTTTAACAAAAAAGAAAACTTCAACATTGAAATTAATGATATATATCTCATAAAAAACATTTTTTAAGGAAATTTTAATAAATTTTTACTGCAATCGGTCATTTAAACTTTTTCACCAGAGGGCAGCACAAACTCCAGTATTGCTGATGTGATTTTCTAATCTCTCTCAAAAAACTTCTATAATTAAACTTTTTATTTTTATTTTTTCTTCCCTCAAAGAAGAAAAGGGCAACTCAGAAATAAGGAGAAAGGAAAATATTACATTTATTTACCAGCCTAGGTGTACAATTCAATAATGTATTTATCTCTAAAGCAAATGTTTTTCCGTTTTCATTTTTAATATCATTACAGAAATAAAATGAAATTCCTAAAAGTAATCTCGCCAAAATAAGCTTTTATTCTCGATCAAAAGGATTTGAAGGGAACTTGATTTAATTCTTTCTCCCGAATACAATCAATAAGTTATTTTAAGCTCACTTGGAAAGCGAAATCATATTTATTAATGCAAAATTATTACTCGCTGGAATAGAATTTTAAATGAGAGTTACTTTGTTCAGTTTGGAATAATATTTGCTACGTGACGAACTATTTTGAATAAAATAACAAAGTATATCATTTCAGTAATAATCTCCTCCCAGCAGAGAGTAGAGACTGAATTTTGGGTGATTACCCAATATTTTCCTTTAATAATTCATTTTGATTTTAGCTTTGTAATAAGGATGAAATTAATTTTTGCGGAAATATATTAAAAAAATTCTTTCTTAAAAAACTTATCATTCTTACAATCCATGTAAATAAAACCTTAATTCTGTTTGTCGCCAGCGAATCTCTTTGTCTATGAAAGTGGCAGGACTGGTTTTTAATCAAAATCTTTAGCAATGTTTTATTTCGAAATTTTGAAGACAGTATTTGTAATTCAGTCCAACTCTATTTCAAAAACAGAATCCAGCTCTATTTCAACGCGATACAAAATTGCGACGATGCATAACTGACTTATAATTCATTCTCGTATAACTTCAGCACTAATTTCTGACGTCCAGGAATTTTTAAAAGAGTGTTTGTGAATTCCTCAAGTGATACGCCTCTCATTCTCGTCTTCTTCTTTCTCTTACCTTTCCTTTTCTGGAGCTTATTTTCTTTTTCTCATTTTCAATCCCTTCAGTTTAATTAATTTTTCTGAAATTCTGAAAGTGATTCGAACAATCAGCAAAAAATTCGAATAGACGGAGTTCGGATAACTGGAGTTCTACTATAAAGTTTAATTTCATTTAAATCTCTTTTAAACAAAAAGAAGAAGAGTATTCATTAATATTATAAATATATTAATGCAATGAAGTAAAATATAAGAGTTTATTTTAGAAGCCGGATTCATCAAGTCTTTGCAGCTTAGCTCTTTTTTTATGAATCGTCAGAAATCTGATTCGGCCCGTCAATTGTGACACTTCAAAGTTTAACTAATATAAATACCAAGTTTCAGTTATATAATATACAAGTGTTTAAGGAGCTTTGCGGAAATTTCCTAAAATGAAGCATTAAGGGCCAACCATAATTAAACTGCTGGCCACCGTGAATGAAGCACCCTGAAGGAAGCATGCAAATAACATGAAATTTACAACATGCAGTAGCGGAGATAAGAAATGCAAATGATTGCAATTTTAGCGCAGACGCACATCAAGCATGTCTGTGGCGCCCCTTCTAAATGCTATTTAAGGCTTGGAGACTTCAAGGATTTCAAGTTTGGCAATTGTGCTTTTATTCCCCCCCCCAAAAACGATCAATTATACCTTGTAGAAAATAGTGATCATTTTTGATCAAGTATCCGAGTTCAACAGAAGAAGGAGAGTGGCCTACCGAGATTGTGGATTATCTTTCAGGGAAATCAGTAGTCTTGTTGTATGAAGTCAAACAACTGTAATGAGGATATGTTATCGTTGGATGTAGGAGGTTACGACGGACCGAGATGTTTGATCGCATCCACCTCAGTGCACTACTTCATGTGATGACATGCAAATTGTGCGCATGGCAGTGACGGATCGCTCAGCCTCATCAAGAACCATAGCACAGCACATTCAGTCTATAACGCATCATTCAATACCTGCGCGTACCATTCGACGCCGTTTACAGCAGAGTGGTCTGTCGGTAAGACGTCTATTGCTTCATCTACTCTTGACGCAGAACCCCAGATGTCTCCGCCGCCAATGGTGCGATGAAAGAAGGGTGTGGACGGCAGAGTGGAATGAAATTATATTTACTGATGAGTCAAGCTTCTGTCTGCAACACCACGACGGTCGCCTTCGAGTCTGGGGACACCCTGGAGAGAAGGCTGGACAGCTGCGTTATGCACCGCCACACTGATCCTGCACTAGATAATACGGTATGGGCGTATTGGATATCACTCTAGCACTCCTCTACTACGAATTGCTGGTACTTTAAATAGCCAGAGCTACATCAGCAGGTGTTCCAGAGCTACATCAGCAACATACAGAGATGTTGGAGTTAGATGTTTCTCCTTACATTTAGGGCTTGTCCATAGGCATATTTCAACAGGATAATGCGTGACCACATGCTACACGCATTGCTCAAGGGTTCTTCGTCAGTCACCAGATTGAATTGCTTCTCTGCCCAGCTCGCTCTGGATCTTTCGCTAATAGAAAACATGTCGTACTTGGTTGTTCAACAATTGACCCAGATTATATCTCCAGCTGACATACCTGTTTAACTTTGGCAACGAGTGGAAGCTGGTCTGCTATACCTCAAAAACACATCCAAAATCTTTTTGAATCAATAACGAGGCGTGTAGCAGCGGTGATGTCCAACAATAGCGGCTACTCTTTCTACTGATTTTGGCAGGAACCACACTTCACAGAAATCTATAAATTTAATCATTTGATACGTGGTCAACATGTTATCTACAAAATAAATTTTGCTGTGATATCTCTTATATCCTTCTATGTGTTACAATTTAGATGGCCAGCAGTATATTAAAATGTTTCTATATCACATAATTTCATAAATAGAGTGGACGGTAAAATCCCCTTATATTCTAAAATATTTGAGTCTGACTGAGCTGGTGGCAAAAAAATCTATTAGATTAGTCTAAAATGCTCTGATAAGCATTTTGATCGAATAACATAGCACATTTTCATGCTTAAAATCTCCATAATTGTTCGAGTTCATGAGATTATAAATGATTGCAAAGGGTCCCCAAATGTCTTTGCATGGCATCCAACCTTTTCTGAAGAAGAAAGTACCGGTTTCGATCTCAGCCTTTGTTAAACAAAGGAATATAAATATTGAAGTTCTGCTTTCTTCATACACGTCCGTCGTGTCATGTAAGTGAAGGTTTTAAAAGTTTTCTCCTTTGCAATTAATGAACATGTGGTACTTTCTATGAAGTGTCATTCTAGGAAAATGATGCGAACTATGATCAAATGCCATCGGCAATTTGGGTGTCTATTATATAGTGTCATATGATTTCGGAATAACTTAGCACAAATTTTTGAAAATAGTGATTGACTTGCTTTCAGCAGAGAACTTCTAAATCTTGGCATATAAAACAGGCCAAATATTTTTTATGGCTCCTGTATGAGTTTGCTGTGTTTGACAATCTGGATCCATGGCGATTAGAGTCTTCATCACACAAAAGCATTTTATCAACCAAAAGTGAATACAAAAATGCTTGTCTTGCCATAAGACGATGTGCTTTTTCTATCTTGTGTGATTTTATTAATAAGTACTGGGCATCGATTCCCAATGCTACCAAAGATCCACCGAATATATGCGTTAAATCTGCGAAATCGAAAGTCTTATGGTCGGTCTTTGAGCAGCTACCCCGGGTGTAATGGCCTGGAGAAAATATCCTCTCCCTCTAGATCAAAGTCAAAATTGAGGGAGTAGATCCTCAGGTGGGGCCATTGATTAGAGGAGTCTTAGAGCAAATACGTACTTTCACCTTCGTGGTGCTCTGGTCAAAGAAAGACGCACCCTACTGACTTAAATTGACAGAGCCGATGGCACAGCGAGCTTGGCATGTCCACGTGTCATAAGTAACAACAACATTTATAAGCACATTTGTTTCTGCAACAAAAGTTTTATTCATAGCAACAATCAAATTTTCGTTTTAAGTCACATTTACACTCTGTTGTTATTTGATGCTTGAAAACATTGTGCAACTATCTCTGGCATATGTTAGATGCGTTGTTCGTGGTTGGAAGTCTTGTTTCATTCTTAGAAAACTCGGTAAATCAAAAAATGGTGAATAATTAACGTTTTCGAAATGAAATATCCCATGCTTTCTGCTTCCTGCCGTGCTATCATAATGACAATAACTTTATTGACGACAGATGAAAGTCATAATGACATATTTCGTGCGTCATTTAAATATTCTCGTGAATTTTACCATTTTAGTGAACTAATTAATGATTTTAATTTAGTAAAAATGAAAGACCAGAATAACGGAGAATGAACAAGTACAAATGATACTTTATAGAACTGTGCTGACCACAAATGGATATAATTTAATTAATCTTGAGACGTACAGCGTAATTAACTTCTAAGGAAAATTTGCATAGACAGTGGGTAGTCCTAAAAGTAAAAATGGAAATTTTTCGAGCATCCACCCTGTCAGACACAACATGCATTTATACTTTTTGTTCAACAATGGTTGAAGTCGAACCCAGAATCTTATTCAGAGACGAAATTGTCACTTAAAATGGGGGGGGTGCCACTTCACGACACACTAGCGACGATGCATTCGATTGTAAATATTTAGCGTAAAAACGTTAATCTCTCAACATGTTTATCCTCACTGGACTCCAGTACAGAACTCGTTATTTTCACAACGTGGAATGCACAAAAGCATAAAGGTCCTGGCGCATAATGCCTTAGTGCGATCAAATTTCCTTAAAAATTATTATTTTAAATGTTTTTGAAAATTAATACAAAAGACTAATTAAAAATTTGTGCACTGAACGTTATTTTAATTAAAAATATATAGTAGTATTTTTAACCGATAATTATTTTTAATATCAACCATAATTTTATATTACAAATTATCTAATCCGATATTTATGCTACATATCTTATAGTGTGTATAGTGAAAAATATGCTCCCTAAATTAAAATAATTAAGTTTTATAACAGGGTATTTGTGAGTTTCAAATATGTTTTATTTAAAATTTTATGAATTCTGTAATTCAGTTGGTCATTCCGTTAAATTCAGTAGCAGGTGAGTTTTTGACATTAAATTCATATACTGAAAATAAAGATTATTGCCAGATTTAACCAAAGAATAAAAGTGTCCATGCACTTCAGCACGACACAATCTTTGACTAAATCTCTTAGAAGTCAAAGAATTTTATGATTCTCCTCTGACTAAAATTCAAATCTGAAAATTACACTGGGGTCATTCAAATTGCAAAATCATCAGTTTAATTTTATCGTTATTGATCCAATATATGTGCGCTAAGCTGAAAAGGTTAAACATCTGAAAGTCTGATGGTTCCCTACTGCTATTAGAAAGGATATTGCGGAACCAATTAATACAATATAGAGTTTCCCCGCACTCATTTGTTGTTTTTTGGCAGTTCAGGTGTCGAACTTATCTTTGATTGTTTTTCAAAATTATGAAGTAGCCACGAGAAGTCACAGAGATTTTGATTAGACCAAACTATGCAACTAGAAATATAATGCAATTTATAATAAATCAGCCGACCGATGGCGGAAAGGTTAGCGTCCGTAAATTCGAAGTAATAGGTCCCGGGTTCGAATCCTGGTTCAGACATTGATGTTTCTTTCTCTCTGTGTATTTATCTTTCTTTATACTTCACTTTCAGAGCGAAGATGGCACACCCACCAGGTGCCCCTCTATATGAGATGCCATCACTTCGTCCATCATAGAGCTGAATAGGGAAAAAAGGCCTATAAGCAGTCTGGCATTAGAAAATAATAATAAATGCATTTTATAGAATGATTTTCCAGGTTTATTCACCAAACATGCTTATTGACTGATTTGTTACTCTATAATTTTTTTAAAAACGAGGGCTAATTCGACTGAAGTGTATCCATTAAAATGGATTCTTAACCACTACAAACATCATTACTGCAGGTAAATATTGAACGCATTAACTGTTGAACTCCAGTTCAACGTAACCAGTCAGCTGTCTGCCTGACCATCCTATTCAAAATATGAATTTATAAATGAATCGGGCACAGGTGCCAAATAATCCAGGATGACAAATCCTGACTTCATTTTGCGACGAAGAAATGTTGCTAAGATGACGTATTGTGAAGTCTCCCGTTGACGAAAATACTAGGGTTGCCAAAATAGAATTTTATTTATAATTCTTATAGGTCTTCTTCTGTATGACGTAATAAAAATCAGGTTACCAGATAAACAAGAAAATCCGCCAAAAAATTCACCAAACTCAGAATTTGGCGTCCTGGATTATACGGCATCTGTGCCACGTTCAGTTGTTAACGGGGTGTTTCAATGACTCTCAATGTATTATGACATCTAGAAGAAGTAATTCTATCCAGAGATCTCAAATAGTACATTAAGTAATTCTTTATCCGGTAAATTTGAGACGAAAAAAAAAGTGTATTAAAAGTAAAAAATGATCTCCTAAAAATAAGTCTCACCCTATATGCCAGATTAAAAAAAGCTCCAAAAAATTTGATTTCCTTTTTATTATTCTTATATTTATCAGTCATCAACCTACAGCATATTTTTTTTAGTTCTTTATTGACTAGAAGTGTTGATCATTTTTCCGATCTGGGATTAGTCGAAAAAAATACCTACATAAAAAAAAATAGAAAGACGACTTTATTTTTTTTATTCTTTTCCCATTATCGACTTCGGTTCGATTTTTCGTGTCTTTATTATTTTTGCAGTTTGTTATATTTTTATCCTCTTTTCAGAAATCCAGTTTTTGTCGGGCATTTTTTTTCATAACTGTCAATATTAATCAGACTTTTAGAGGTAGTTACGTAATTTAATTGAAGTTGAACCGTTTTAATTAATTGCTTCATTCCCATTACCGCGTTGCAGGACCAGATATCAGCTAGAGGGGGGATCGGGTTCTCGGTCGATATAAATTTCAAAGCAGTGTAATTAAAAATAATAGAGATGTTTTTCTACATTGTGAATGGAGAATATTTTTATTCTTACTAAATTCTGCATATTAATTTGCTAGTTAATAAGGTATAAATAATAGTTAAGTGAATTAAAGTTTATTATTTCACAGCTTAGTTTTAATCCTTACGTTAAAAAGATTATTAATAGCAGATTTTTCATTGTTTTCTTCTAATATTATAGGTTTTTGTAGTCAGAAAACATCATGTAACATAAATTTATACGTGAATTTTGGGCTTAATTAAGTAATATTTATTTAAACTTAGCGTCAGTTGTAAGAGTAAATGGTTTTTGTGTGTTTAAATGAATATTATTTATATATAAAATGATTTGAAGTAAATAAATTTATATGTGTGAAAGAAATCCATCCTACATTAATCGAGTGCGTGCCCACGAGGTATCTGTCATGTCCCAACAAACTGGTCATTTATCGGCCAGAGACAGCAGAGATTTGTCAGAGCTTTACTGCTTAAAAGTGACCAGCGACGTATGCAGTACGTCGAAGAAATTCAACCCAAAAGCGGCCACGAAGTATTTTTGCTCATAGTAGAAATCATTTCATTTTTCTTTTTCCCTAATAGATGAATTGATTGAGCGGTCATAATGACTTGAACCACAATCTTGAAGCCTTCCTTTGAAAACTAAAACTGAACTTGAGTTTCAACGGGGCAGTCGCGAATTTGCAACGGCCCTGGTACCACTGTCACAAACTCTTCAAGAACAAGAAAACGCATTTCTTTTATGAGTGGAACAAAATACCCCAGCCCTTCACTAATACTTCATTTCATTCTCTCTCCTTTTTTTTATTCGTTTTTCTCATCTACAGTTTTTGTTTTTTTGTACCTAAATGCTTAATAAAACTAATTTTTTCTGCAAAATATATACCAATTTTATATAGCCTGCTACATATGCCAGTAATGTACCAATCAATCAATTTTCTATGTGGAAGATCAACTCATAACCTCAGTATCATTAAATTGTTTCGAGCAGAGTATAATGAAAAATACTTAGTTTCTGAAATAAAAATCTCAGTTTTAGTCTAAATGTTTGGATGAAAATACAGTTGTCAAACGAAATTCTTTCCATGCTCATTTGATAGCACAATTTCCATGAATTTGAAACACAGTAAAATCTATAAAACCTTGCGCAAATATTACGCTAAAGCAGAACAACATTGTTCCAAGTCACTAAAGTAGTTCCGATAGGCAATGTGGAATTTACAGAACACAAACAATATAGATTTGCTTATAGAAATTAATAAATACTTTAAAAATGATCAATGCCCATAAAGTTTGGTATATAATTGGCATTGTTAAAAAAAAAGAGAATCGACTGTATTTTTATAAATTTTAAAATCTATTTGCAATTTGAAATAGAGCAGTATTAATTTTGAAGAAAACTGAAAATTAAAAATTGAGCAGCACATAAAATTTCTGTAAATAATTAAAATCTCAAGAATATGTGATACTACATAAGTTAAAAACATTTAACAAATGCACTAGCTTTGTGTTAAAAGTTTCTCACCTTTATTTCAACAATAATTTCCTAGAACTATTGAATAATTCTTTATATATGTAGTGACATATTTGTTGTTGTTATTTATGACAACTAGACAAGACAAGCTCACTATGCCATTGGATCTGCGCATTTAAGTCAGTCGGGTGCATCTTTCGTTTGACCAGAGCATCACGAAGGTGAAAGTACATCTTCGCTCTAAAACTCCTCCATTAGATGGCACCACCAGAGGATCACTCCCTCAATGTTGACTTTAATCGGAAGGGAGAGGGAACTTTCTCCAGATCATTAAACTCATAGTAAATGCTCAACGACCAACCACAGGACTTTCGCTTCCACAGATTTCGAAATGATCATATATTTTATATTTGAACCAGTACCATGACAGCTGCTATTGGTTGGATTTGTGCTTCTTGTTCATATTTAAATGCAATTTGTAAAACAATTTGTATCGATTATAACACATGAAATTCTGGGTAAAAAAGAATAAAATTAGAAATAAGTGCATTATAAGTCAAAACTTAAATAAAATATAGTATCGAGTGTCCAATAAAGCCACTTTACAGTTACTGTCTTTCTTATGCTCATAGAAGATTTGACACCAAAGTATTCTTTTAAAATGATTCCATTATTTCGAAGAGGTCTGGTTAAGATCACTGAATTCAAGGAAGGATAAAACAGGTTGTTTATGACTAATTAAATTAGTAAACGATGACAAAAGGAAAAGGCATATGAATGAGATCTTCTTTCTTGTAATATGCAGGAAAAGCTGCATGTTTTTGTTATGCAGTAATGAATTTTTATTTTTAGAATTATTATAATCTTAACAATTTCTCAAAAGAAAAATATGATTACAAATATTTGAATTTTAAAGAAAAAAACCCTTAAAATTTAAATTTACTCATATTTTTACAAAAAATGTATTCTATCCATATTAGATGCAGTTAAATATCAGATTACATACTTTAAATAGATTATACTTCAAAAATTAAGAAAAATCATAATATTTTATCACAAATAAAAATATATTAATCTACTTATAATTTAAATAAATATTAGACTCATTATATATACAATTTAATTATTAAAATGCAGAAATTTTTCTCCCATTGAAAATCCATAAGGGAATTTGATTTTCACCATTCACCTGGCAATTCAGTTAACAAAGCTTTACTTTATGAAAACATAAGTTTTTAATTTTTTCCAGAATTAATAATTCTTTAAAATATTCTTTGAACCCATTTTGTTACTATAAGAATTACATATCAAACATTTACAGAACATATTACTTAATAACAATATAAACTATTAGAAATATAATCACAACATATAACTGTGTGTGTGCATGCCTGCATATGTGTACAAGGGGGTATAATAATTTACATGTAACAATATTAATCTAAATAACAGCAAACTTTTGACTGAGACAAATGACAGCAAAACAATTGACTGAGAAGTCAATTGTTTTTCAAACAATTAACGTTTTTATAACTAAGATTCCTTTTTACCAAGATATAGAACTAGGTAAAAATAATAAGCTAAAGTTAAGCTTGACAAAATATGGATTTAATAAAAACATTTTTTCTAAAGGCCTTTTTTATGGTAAACAATGCAAATGAATGAAGGCAAATCAATTATTCCTAAAAATTTTAGCTTGCAATTAAGTATTGTCAGTTTCATGGTAAATATTACTTTCTCAATATATAGTTGAAATCAAACTTTTTCCACAAATTATAAACATACAAAATTGAAAAACCTCTGAATATTTAATCTAGAATAAATCATTATAAAATCCTCATTTCAAAAAATGTAATATGAAGTTAAAACAAAAATTATAAGGTGACATCAAATAAAGTCATCACAATGTTATAAAGAATAAGTAAAGGAAACTATATATATATATATATATATATATATATATATATATATATATATATATATATATATATATATATATATATATATATATATATATCATCTATGAAAAAAAACTTCATAACTGGATCAAGTGTTAATACATCCTTTATGATAAATGCTAGATCTCTGTTAAGAAAGGATGCATACATAAAGATAAGTAATAATATTACTATGTAATAATTTAGAAGAAAAGCTTATTAAAAAAGGAGAATGAATATTTAAGGATACTTAAAATAGCACAATAAAATATTATAGGGAAATGGAGCAACAAGCTCACACACACAATTATGTATAAATCTACAATTATTTTAAAAATTTATATAATTTTAATTACAATTTTAGCAGATGACTGCATATTACAATTATATATAAATTAAAGATTTAAGTATTTTTAATCAAATGAATACCTCCCCCCTGCATATAACTTAAAAGAATGCTTTATAATTTTATCATAATTTGAGAATGATTTTCTTAACTATGCACAACGCTATTTTAAGAATTCAACAATTTACTAACATACATTTCTAATATTATGTGAATCACATTAGCAGGGGTGTTTGTGGGACCCCAAAAAATCCCCAGAAACTTTTACGGACTTACTACCGACATTTTAGAGTTTCGAGAAGGGGAGGGGGAGAAATGAAAAATTACAATTATGAAGTATTGAATGACGTAATTATTGCGTTTTCTGCTTTCAAAGCAAACAAAATTACCGAGATCAAAATAAATAATTCATTATTATTCCTACTTCCTTTTGAACGACGATCCCCGGAATTCCGGGGTTTCCCCGGAGCACAAACACCCCTGCATTAGGTTCAGTCAAAATAATAAACATTTTTTGAATTTCACATTAGTTTTATGTTTCAGAAAAAAAATTAATTTTAAGCCACTTCCTAAAGTATTAAAAATCAGAAAGTATTATCCCCGATTATGTTTATCAAAATGTTATTTTAATTTGTATATTTTAGAAAAAACGAATTTCAATCATTCATAGAGGTACATATGTATAAAAAAATAAATATCTCAAGAAAAGAAGACAATAAGATTTTGACTTCAATGTATACAAATTAATGTAAGATGTCAATAATTATTTATCATTAGCATAGAACACAAATTGTTTAAAAATGTTTTGAGGGTTTTAAATATCATATTGATCAGACTGATGTCTTCTTTTATGCTTAGTTAAATAAAAACTGTCCAAAGACAAGAATCATACTTTTACTCTCAAGTATCATACATAAAAGAATACCTAGTCTATATCCTGAAAAACGAATGATTTTAATATTGTTATTTCATGATTTCGAAATTCTTTTAAATGATCCTAATGATATAATCTGAATACTATTTATTATTGATATTTTTTTATATTTAGTTTAATTTTGTTTTACATAGAAAAAGCATATGCTTTTGAAAGTAATAAGTAGAATCATAAGACAGACAAAAATCATTTATTAGATTCAAAGTTAATTATCAACTATTCAGATAGAAAAAAAAATGTTCTTATTACAAAATATTAAACGATACATGTTTCAGTATTTACAAACATCATGGTAAGTTATATGATGAAATGTTATTTAAAAGCTTAATTATTTGTTACATAAAATGTTGTAGTTCCACATCATACACAAGGAAAATGCTGCACTATGCACACAAGCGAATTGTACTCTTGCCAGTTACAACTATAAATTCATCATCCTGAAGATCTTTTAAAACTTCTTCAAACATATCTCTAGTTATCATCTGAAAAAAAAAACAACATTTTATATACAAGATTTAATACTTAGAGAGATAAATATTTCCTTTACAAACACAATTATGCTAGAGTGATCTAAAAAGTTGACAGAATATATAACAAAATCACTATAATCACAGATGTCAAATGAATAACAGTAAACCAACAATTCAGATGAAGGCAGCAGTGGCTTGATTGGTTAAGGAATTGTCCTCATTATTGGAAGATAATGCATTTGATTAAACTTGATTAAACCAAAGGTCTCTCATTTTCACTTAGGGATTCTACCTACTTGGTCCCTGCTTTTAAATTATGAAAATCCACACTTTTGGGATAATGATGGAGTTGTCACTAGGTGGTCCACTACATAAAAAGGAGACATCACTTCCATGCTTTGTAGAGCTGATGGGTAAGAATCCCAGCAGCTGTTCATTGGAAACCATTTAGATTTAAGAGCAACTGATGGATATTTGAAACTAATTTCTGAATGCAACATTGGGGGAATTTTTTTTTCAAGATGTTAAGAAACATATAATTTATTTTTAAAATAATAAAATACAAGTACTTCAAATTTTTTTCGATCAAATTGTATTTAGTAAAATCATATGTTAAAATCATTTATTTTAATTGAGATTCAACATTTATTAAACCCCTAAACTAAGTGAATTTTACAGAGAAAATTAACAATATTTTTGTTAAAACACATATGAAAGCAAAACCGCAAAAGAATATTTTTACAGACTTACTGAAATACACTATTTATGCATTTATACGAAATATACTCAAGATTCTGCATTTAATTTGGTCTCTACTTAAAAAAGCAAGTTTAATTTTATCATTTCAAATTCTTTTTAATAACTATAAAAAAAAACTTTAAAATGTTCATAATAGTGGAACAATGTACAAACAGTTGACACAGAAGACAAACATAAAAATATATCAATAGAGTAGAAATTTTAGGGAGGAATTAAATTTTTAAAAATTTATGAATTCTTGGCCAATTGAATTTTCATGCAGTTCTGTAGATTTATTGAGCAGGTTAAAAGGTAAATTCTGAATTAGCCTAGAATTTCCATTTAAAATCAATCACTCTTCCTGCCCCTTCTCTCTCTATCACACACACACAAAATAAACAAAAAACCATTTGTCAGCGCATGAATGTGCATAACCAGTGTCTTGCCTTTTGGCACTTAGTATGAAATTGATTATAATTTGAGATTACCACAGTGAATTTCAATAGTAGATATTAAAAAATAATGCATGGAAAAGATAAGTCAGTAATTTTATTAAATATATAGATTAGCGAAAAAAAAATTAATAAGAAATTGCTTAACAATTAAATTACAATTTTACTAAGAAATATTTTGTCTTTTGAAAAATTTCAATTTTTAAACTGCTATTACAAAGTAATTATCATAACTAGAGAGAAATCAAGGAATAGTAATTATATATTTTACTCTAGTGCAAACAAGAGCAAACTACGATGATCTGGTGTTAGAAACAGTAGGATAGTTATAATTAGTAAAAGGTAAATTATTCAACTTAAAATATATTTAATTTTTCAATTAAAATATTAGAGTCACACATACCACATCAGACTGTCCTTTCAAATCATCAAAAACTTTCCCATAATTAAAGGTTTTTGTAGTTTTACTTTTAGATGTCAACATCTTTCTCAAAATTTGGCCAATTTCAAGGCGTCGTTTGCGAGCAGTATTGCTCATTCCAGTAGTTAAAATAGATATGTCAATTTTTCCAGATGAAGGATCAGTAGCAGATTGTTTCAAAGCTTCCCTGTGTAACCTAATATTAAAGGAACAAGAAATTTGAATATTATCACTAAATATTATAATTTTAGGAAATAGCTTACAATTTAATATTATACATTGTTCTATTTCTTATTGTAACAAGTGACAAATTTTTAGTAAATTATAAAGCAGTTAATATATTTTTTACTTAGAAATAATTTTTCGTCATCCTTATATAGCCTTTCTTTCAATTAACATATAATATACATAGTAGATGCTCATTTTTGCAAGCTTCTAGCTCACAAACACTCACATTTTTCACAAATACTTATAAACTCTCATTTATGAACTAAAATTTCTCCTTTTTAACAAATTTTTAATTCAGACAAATAGTTTCTGATTGAAAATTGAGTTTTTTCATTTAATATAATCTGATGTTTTTAATTTTTCATTTAATTTATTTTTATATAACGCCTAAAAGCTTTATTCATCCTTGAACAATGATGTGACATGTACAGAAATTCCAGGCATCGTGGAAACAGACATTTGATTAAAAAGAATTATGGTGTCTAATTAGATCCCTGTCCTGTAAATAACAGCATAGGAATGAGGCAAAAAAACTCTCAAAAAAATTGAGCTGTTGTCCTGGAAATTTCATTTGAAAAGCTGTTTCATTTGAAAAACCCAATTTATGAATTTTCATTTGCCAAGAAAGAATGCGCAGATTTCTTTAAGGATTAATCACAGTTGAAGAAGCTAAAGTGTTTATTAGTTGAAGCAAAAAATAAAATTCTGAAAATAGATAAAAAAAAAAATTAAATATGACAAAAATTGCCAAAAATATGGAATTCCAAAAAACAGCCTCGCAACAATTTTAAAAACTTGGGAAAAATTTTGAAAAAGGAAAAACTACCAATGAAAGTGCTTCTTCTTAAAAATTTCTGTCCAAGAAGCAAAAGATCTTAAACTGCAAAAAGATTTACTTGCTTAGCTGAGAAAAATGAACATTGCTGTTGATGATGTCATTAAAGAGAAATCCATCTGCTTTGCTATGAAGCTGAGCATGAACAATTTGAAAGCATCAGGCGATTAGTTCCAAAAATTTAAGCCGAAGAAGATTTAAACTTCAGAAAATTATCGCTGAAGTACAATTAATAAAATGAAAGTGTTGTTTATAAATATGAATCATTTTGTAAACGTTTTTATAGTGTATTCTAACTAATTATTCCTAATAGTATTTTATTTATAACGATAAAATAGTTTTGTGAAAAAAATTAAACTTTAATAATCAATGAACAATTTTTCTGTTTTACAAATAGTTTACAGATCAATAAGAGTTCACAAAAATGAACGTCTACTGTATATACAATAAGAAAATATTACATGAAAGAATTATTTAATTTAAAAATTAATAGTTGGTAACATCCATCACTGCTAATATATTAATAGATTTATTTTAGTAGAAAATTATAGTCAGTAAATAAAAAATCAATTCTTTACCTAAAAAGATGCCAGGAATGTTTTATCAAATGAATATCTCTATTGTTTATTATAATTAAATAACTATGCAATATTAATACTTTTGGAAAAAGAAACTATTGAATTCAGTAATGGAATTAAAATGCAGTGACCATTCAAAAATAATTTTTATATATCAGTTTTCATTGTATAATAAAATTAAATTATGTATTTCATTCTCTTTTCCCAAACTTCATTGCCCATTCACCAAAGAAAGAAAATGCAGAAAGAAAAGTTTCTGGAATACAAAAGTAAATATCAGATGGAAATATAAAACTCTGTGATTATAAGAGTAAATCAAGTTATAAATCTGGAACATTCAAGCTTAATTTCAGAAAAAATTATCTCATTTTTTATGAAAATAATCAAACTAAAAAGCACTAGTATTTTAGTAAATAAAATGAACTTGCAAATTGAAACTATTTTATAAGTTATTGTAAAAACCAAAATAATCACATTACCTTTATTAAATATTAATCTGAATAAATTAAAATGCTACAAATCAACCAAGTAATTACAAAATTAACTTAGTGGACTGAATAATCATTTAAACTTCTCATGACTAGAAATGATAAGGATGAACAAGAAAGAGCTAATTCTAATATTATTTGAGTATTTTACATCAGCAGATTTGAGCACTTATCCTATTTCACATTAATTCAATAGCAATAATAATGCAGCTTAACCAGTGCTTCACATGATGTGTAAGATCTGATAACAAATTGTGTTAGCTAAGCAAAATTCTACTACATAAATAAGTTTATAAAAATCCAAATATTTGGTACTGTAGGGGAAATCAAACATGCAATCTTTGAATTTGAAAAAAAATCAAAATACATTAAACTAAAAAGAATGTTATAATAATAACTACAAAATAAATTAATAAATTTTTATTTGGGGAGCATAAAAATACCTTTTTGCTTCTTCTACATCTATTAAATCAACACGATTCGAAAATCGTACTTTAGCATGGGCTTCTGATAATCTTATCAAAGATTCAAGCTGTCTTGGGTAAGCTGACACTTGTCCCCGACCACTTCCAACTTTTCGCATTTCTACATAAGCTTGAATTAATGCCTGAGAAGCTTCTTCACTTAACTTAGGATGGATATTTGTACGAGCATATGCTATATAATCTTTCAGAAGACTAAGATCCTGATAAATAAAAGTTTCCATGTATTACTTAATAAATATTTCATAAAATTATTACAATTATTCAAATAAAAGAAAAATACATACTAAAAATTCTTCTTGCTCTTCATCAGGACTTTTGTAATAAAGTGATACTAAATGGCGTGCTAATCGCCTGTCATACACTTCATCTTGAGGATCCAGGATCAAAAATATAAGATCAAATCTAAAAAATGAATGGTTTTCTATAAGGCCATTTTTTTAATCAATATAAGAAATAAAACTGTTACATTTTGTATCAAATACATAATAAAATAGCTGTCCCAATCTTAAATGTACACAGAACTTTTATACTATTTATATATAAAAAGTTTATATAAAGAGCAACAAATTACTAAATATAGAAAAAAAACAAAAATTTTATTTTACATAATGTTTAATGTATTTTTAATTTGCAATCACATGTAGCCTGTAAATTAACATACAATATTTGTTTTAGAATTCTTTATCATAAAAACTACTTTAGATTTATAATATATAAAGAATTTCAAAAATGTATTGTATATAAAAAAATTTCAAGTTTATACAAAAAAATATTATTAAGAAACTCCTTGCATGAAAAATGCATACAATATCACACGTTTAAATATTTTATTTTACATGTTTTTAGAATAATGTGACCAAGGACCTATTTGTTTTCCACGCAATCCTTGGTTTGATTTATTTGTTGAACAGAACAAAGTGAACAAAAGAACATAGTTTAAAATTGATACCAGCAACCATTATCTTCTTTGGAGGAAAAAATAAAACTTACAACTATTGAACAGATGATCAGAGTACTAAATCTTTTAACTGGTAGCTAAGATTTAAAGATTAATTTTTTAATGCAATAATAAAACATAACAATTTAATACTTGCAAGCATCATTGATTTTGGATATAACTGGATAATTATCGATTTGCACTACAAACACTTTCTTAAAATTAGTTTAGTCAAAATGTGCTAATAGTTTACATTTAAACCAGAGCAAAAGTTTTCTGAAACTCACCTTGATAAGAATAATTAATCAGATAAGAGAACTGCTAACTTTAACAATGAAAAAAATAAGAAGACCAATAAACTGATTTTGATCATACCAAAAATAGCAATAGCAAAAAAAAAAAAAAAAACAATGTGAGAACAAACTTCCCTATTTAAGTGTTAACTATGAGATTTTAAAAATTTTCTATCTCTGATATTTGTGAATTTGATGTGAATAAATAGTTTAACCTTAACATTCAAAATTATAAAAATTTATGATTTAAAGTACTCATATTAAGTAAATAATTTAACTTTTCTTCAGCATTTTTAACAAATATCATAGTTTCTGACATTCAAGACTCATAAATTCACAATAAGTTCATCTGTAATGCCATCCATAATAGTAAAACAATTTAAAAAAATTAAATATGTTTATTACCATCAACCAAAAAATGTTATGAAACTTGGCCAACAAAAACTGAAACATCAACTTTAATTTTTAAAAAATTGTTTTCATCATTTCTTAAATTGAATAAGAAATGTATGCCCAATAAAGCATTTTGCAATATAAAAAAACTAAAGTAAATGTATTCTTAACTTTTAATTTCACTTATAAATTGTAAGTGATACAGAAACAAAAAAGCAAAAGCAAGAAATCATGATAAAAATGGGAAATTCAAATTTTTGCAACAGTAATAATGCTTAATAAAAATGAAACCAAGTGAAAGTATAACACAAATTGAGTATTTTTATTGCAAAGAAGAGTTAAAAAGTGATGTTTAGAGTAGCATACCTGCCAACTTTCAGAAAAGTATTTCAGTAAAACTTTTCAGTTTTAATCCGTGTGACTAAAGAAAAAAATTATAACTCTACCATTTTTTTCCCCATCTATAATTTTTCAAGCTGGAGGCCTTCTCCGCTCCTCCCCCCCCCTGATAGAAAAAGGGTTTGACATGTGCATTTTCGGAGCCTCTGCAACCACACAGTCCGGGAAGTTTTTTCTCTCCCACAGATGGGTTGAATGGGGTGCTAATTTCCGCTTCTCATCATGGCTAACGAGAAAATATCGCCATTATGTGCTAAGATATAAAAAAATTTTTCTTTTTAAACTTTGTTTAGAAGAACCGAAACGCGTAAAATAATTCATGCTATCAGTAAAAGCGTAAACCCTGTGCATCTTGCGTAAAATTTACGCACGATGCGTAAAAGTTGGCAGGTCTGGAGTAGCAATTTTATTGGTTTTATATAAGCAAAATAAGATGACATATTAAAACAACTTGTCTTTTTCAAAGATTCTGATTAATTTAGGTACTTATATAGAATACTATATCAGTATTTTATAACTATATCTTAGAAATATTTTCTTTAGTATGTATATAATAACTAATTTAATTAAAAAAGGAAAATGTGTTAGAAAGTTTTAAAATAGTAAGTGAAAAGGTAAAGTAACTTGAATTGCTCAAATTAAATTTTTAAGAAATTAGAAGAAAAATATTTAATATATAATCACAAGAAAAATTATGTAGAATGAACACACACATAGATAAGCAAAGTACTTTGAAAAAAATAAAAATAAAGGGAAAGAATTGGCCAGCATATTGATTTTTTTTTTTTTAAATTTTTAACAAAAATCTATTTTCAGATAAGTTTAAATAAGACATGAGTCATCATTTTGAGGCTCATTTTTATAATGTTAAAATTAGAATCTGTATATATATATATTGAAAAAATTATAAAAAATATACAAACTATAAAATTTAAATATTATACAACCTTGAAAGTAATGTATGAGGTAGTTGAATGTTTTCTATGATAGTTTTATTTTTATTCCACTGTGATTCAACAGGATTAGCAGCAGCTAAAATTGAAGTTCGAGCATTCAACTGACAAATAATCCCAGCCTTAGCAATAGATAAAGTTTGTTGTTCCTAAAAGACACTCAAAGCTTCAGTATGTATTTTATAATGGACACTTTTTCAAAATGACACTTGATGTCACATATATTTAATAATTATTAATATAAATAGAAGAACGAGTATTTAAATTCATAGAAAAACAATTAATGTACAAGTTTTCTCTTAACATACATAATAATTGGCATAATAAGTAAAACTTATAATAAGCAATTGTATCAAGTAACAATAAATAAGCATAAATTTATAGACTTTATTTACAACCAAAAGTTAAAAAAGATTTTTATTCATTTGATTAAGTGATTAAATTCAAAAATTAAATTGATTTGAATATTGACATTTAGAGTATTTAGTAGTATGAAAATCTACAGCAATTAATTAAAAAAATAAAACAGCTGCAAATTTCTAATAGCTTTTAAGCAATCCTAAATTTAAATAGTGATT